>CAUYQG010001123.1:0-12012 GCA_963574415.1 Tarsius wallacei
AATGAGTTGCAGTCTCACACCAACGCCCAGACTGGAGTGCAGTGCCCGCTCCCGGCCACCGCAGCCTCGACCTGCTGGGCTCCGGCGATCCATCCGCCTCAGCCTTCCAAGTAGCTGGAATAACAGGCGGCGCGCCACCACACCCAGCTAATTTTTGATTTATTGTAGAAATGAGGTCTCAGCAAGTTGCCCAGGCAGGTCTTGAACCCGCGAGCTCAGGCAATCCACTCACCTCAGCCTCCCAAAGCGTGGGATTACAGGCTGAGCCACCGAGCCCGGCTAAGGCCACCATATCTAGAGGGGATGAGGAGGCCTGTCACCAGAGGCAGAAGCTGGAAGCCTGAGTCACTGCCTGCCGTCCAGCCGAGGCAGGAACCAGCTCAGACCAGGCTGGATGTGAGAAGAGGCTTCCCAACCTTGGCCTGTCTGCCTGCTGGGAAATTAGCCCTGGAAACCCCCTTGCTAGCCCCCTGGCCTATGAGCTTAGCGTGGACACAGGATGACAGGGGTCAAGACCTGACTTCCTTCCCCTGAGGAGTCACACAGGTGGGGATCCACCACCAGCTTGCTGTGTGACCTGGAGCAAGCCACGTACCCTCTCTGAGTCTGGGTCAGCGGGGCTATTTATGGCACCTATTGTCTTACAGGGTCATCATGCCCTCTGTGCTCCAGTCATCAAGTCGCGCTGACACTAGGCAGCATCCAGCCTGGGGTGGAATGCCCTGGGAGCGCACCTCGGGTCAGCCTGAGGCCAGGTTCCTGATGTCAGTGCCCTGGCACCCAGAGGATGGAGGTCAGGGAGCAGAATCCACCTAGCTGAAGGAGTTCTGGTCTACCTGTGGTGTCAGGCTGACTGCAGAAGCAGACAGACCTGGCAGGAGGGCACGGAGAGGGCAAGGGACCTGATTTCTTTTTGTTTAGTTGGAGTCTTACTCTGTCGCCCAGGCTGGAGTGCAGTGGCATGCTCACAGCCACCACAGCCTTGACCTGCTGGGCTCAGGTAATCCTTCCGCCTCAGCCTTCCAAGTAACTGGAACTACGGGCGCATGCCACCATGCCCGGCTTATTTTTTTTATTTTATTGTAGAGACGAGCTCTCACCAAGTTGCCCAGGCTGGTCTCAAACCCCAGAACTTAAGCAATTCTCTCACCCCGGCCTCCCAAAGTGCTGGGATTACAGGCTTAAGCCACCCCACCCAGCCCGGGATCTGATTTCTCTTCTCCTTTCCCACTTCCCCTTCTCACCTCCTGCCCAACAGGAACTAGAGCTGGAGCTGAAACAGCCATTTTGAGCACAAAGAAAGGGAACCTGCAGCTTTGGGGAATTTGGACAATGAAGCTGCTTCCTTTGGTTTCTCTCTAGCCCTTTCAAGCTGAGCAAAGAGGGAACTTGCGTCCCCCGAGCCCCTACTGTGTGTGAGGCCCGGCTGCCCATGAGTGCGCTCCCAGAAGCCAGCTCAGCCTAGACAGGTGTATTCACTGAGTGCTGAGGCTGCACCGCGCGTCGTTCAACACACAGTACGTGCCATGTCTCTTTCGCTCTTCACAATGTCTGTTTCCACTTTACAGATGAGGAAAACGCAGCATGGCAAAGTCAGCAAGAGCGTCTCTTTTGGGAATGTGAATGAAGAGGGTCAGAGGCCATGGTGGCCCCTCTGAGCACAGGGCTGAGAGGTCACGGGCAGCCCTGGAGCTGAGGACTGTGGGGAGAGGTGGGGAGAGGTGGAGCCACTGCACCTCCCACCCATACCCTGGGAGTCCTCAGGGCCTCCCAGCAAACCTTCTCCCCTGGAGCTGGTGGGAGAGGCTTCCTGTTCCTCGCCTGGACCCCCAGGCTGTCCCGTTTGTGTGTCTCCCTGTGGAGGAGGCCACTTGCTTCCTCCCTTCAAGAAGGAACCTGCTGTTTAGCTACAAGGACAGTAGCTGGCCTAGAGCTCAGCGCCTTCAGGATCCACCCATCCTCCCAGATAACTGGGCTCCAGTCAACTAGGAAGGAGCTGGCCGAGATCCCATCTGGCTGCCCTTGGAAGCAGTCATTGTTCTGCTTCCCTGTAGGTCCCACCCCCAGCTCCCAGACCCTCTCCCACAATAACGGTCCTGCCCTCTGTTTTTCCTTTGGGGCACCCCCTATCCACCCCCGACCTTATCCCTTCCAGAGTTTTGAGGATCTAGGAGTGGTGGGCCCGTGACCCAGGCCTGCCCTTGAGACAAGAGTGGGCTCCTCAGGCCCTGTCACTGGCTCAGCAGTGAGCATGCAACGTTCATTGGGTGCCTTGGCACCAATTCTGGGGTTTTTGCTGGAACATTGGGAAGGAGACAAGTTTTCCACTAGGTTTATGAAGCTGGTAGAAAACGAGACGGGAGCTGCTGGAGCAAGTTGAACTATATGCCAGGCACTGTGCCGGGCCCACCACCAGGGAGGAGACTGTCCAAAAACAAAGCCAAGGGCTGGCAGATTGAGGGATGGGGTCATACCATTTCCATTGAGTGTCTGGTTCCAGCTGTACCTGAAGCTTTACCCTTGGTGGTATGAGCTGATAAGTGCCTCTTTTGCCTCAATTTGACCTGGAATTTCAATCAAAATTGGGAGTCTTGGTCGGGTGTGGTGGCTCACACCTTGTAATCCCAGCACTTTGGTAGGCTAAGGTGGGAGGATCATTTAAGTTCAGGTGTTCAAGAGCAGCCTGGGCAACATAGTGAGACCTAGTCTCTACAAAAAATCAGAAAATTAGCTGGGTGCGGTAGTATGCACTTGTAGTCCCAGTTACTCAGGAGGCTTAAGTAGAAGGATCGCCTGAGTCCAGGAGGTCGCGGATCTGTGCCCTGCACTCCTGCCTGGAAGACAGAAACCCTGAATCAAAAAAAAAAAAAAAAAAAATTGAGAGTCTTGCTGGCAGATCTGTACCCTGTGCCCAGAAAGGAAGATGACATTTCCCTAGGAGAAAACTGAGGCCAGTGAGGCTAAGAACTTGTCTAAAGCACACAGTGACTCCTCCCTGACACCCTGCCTCTCAGAAGAGTGGTCTAAGAAAGGACGAAGAAGGGGAAGTCAGGAGTCAGGGAAGAAAAGAAGAGCAGCCAGAGGGTCAATGTCACAGCCTCCCACCCTTCTCTTCTCCAGCTTTGTTAGGAACAGAGAACAAGACCTGCTTTGCCTTTGTGGCCTCAGAGACCAGCACAGGCCTCAGCTCCCAAGAGGCACTGGAAAACGTTGGATGACTGACAAAGATGAGCCACAGGCTTCTGTCTTTGGTGCTGCTGGGCTCGGTGACATTTAAAAAAAAGATCTTTGTCTTGACTGATGACAGAGCAGATTTGTCAAGGAGAATGAACGTGATGGCTGCAGGAGTAGCACCTGTGAGCCTGCTTGGTCCTCCATCCCTGACCTCAGGAAAAACAGACCACCAACACTGCATGAGTGCTTATTCTGGGTTATGATCCTGCCCATTTCACAGACTCTGAGGCCCAAAGGCAGTCAGTTTCATCCACAACTCTCATGGATGAGATTTGGGTGGGGAGGGAGCCTCAGAGAACCCCTCATCTCACATGAAAGGCAACTGCCTTGGCTCCTGCTCTGACCGTCCCTAGCACCTTCTGGGGCCTGAGCCCACAGTTGCAGAGACAAAACATGCAACAGGACCCAGGGGTCAGTGACAGCGGTCTGAGTTCTGGACCCTCGGGGCTAGAGAGGCCTTAAGATGATATGACCCAGAGCTCTCCCCACCGGCCCCTCAGAGGAGGCTCCTTGAAGCCTTCCTGACAGGGCTTGTTTGCTTGCATACTTCCCATGGCAGGGAGCTCACTCCTCTCCTAGGCCACTGCATTTCATCTTAAGAACGTCCACTGGAAGATGTGCTTTATCATGCCAAGCCCCGAGATCCGCCCTAGTCACCGCTTCCCTCCTTCAGTTCAGTCTGCCTTCGGGGCCATGAGATTGTCCCAAGACCACTCATCTTTTTGTCCTCCTTCCCACTGGGCAATTCCAATGCTCATGTCCAGGCCCAGGGAGACCTAGTGGTGGATCTCATTAATTAGGCCTGAGGCCAAGTTTCCAGAAGACAAAACCTTTGGCTACCCTCTCTTCTGTCTTATTCTCCACCTGGGGCCTGGGGGTGGGGGCATGGTCTCTTCTTACCATTTTGGGAGGAAGGAGCTGATGTCCCTAAATGCATAGTAACTTGCCAGGGCCACCAACCAGTCAGTGATCTTCCAATCAGCTGGACTGCTTTTCACCAAACCCCAAATCCTCACCCTTAAACGTAAGCCATGTGGGATGGAGGCCCCACTGTGGTCAGCCCAGTGTGGGAGGAAGAGGGCTTTGTGGGTGTCTGAGGGTTCTTAAGATGAAATGCAGTGGCCTAGGAGAGGAGTAAGCTTCCTGTCATGGGAAGTATGCAAGCAAACAGACCTCACTTCCTCAAGTGGTCACTCAAATGCCACCCATTCCATGGGGCCTGGTAGGAGAGGGTCAAAGCCAGGGCAACTGGCTCAGAGTACAGTGTGGGAGGTTGGCAAGTGACAGATGGCTCCACTGTGGAGTTGTTGCATGTGGAGCGTGTATGGACACAGGACAGACCTCACTTCCTCAAGTGGTCACTCAAATGCCACCCGCTCCATGGGGCCTTCCCCCATCACTCAAAGCTAAAAGTGTAACCTGCCACCCCAAACATGTACACACACCATCCCTACGTTCCCTCTCTACTATATTTTTCTCTTTGGCATCTATCATCTTTTAACGTACTATTCTATTTACTTGTTTGCTTATTGTCTCTCTCCCCCACAAGAACATAACCTCCACCAAGGCAGAGGTGTTCACGTTTTCTTTACTGCTGCCTCTCAGTGCCTAGGGCAGTGCCAGGCATCTAGTAAGTGCTCAAGAAGTATTTGTTGAATGAATGAATGAATATCCAGGGGTGGCTCAAAAATGTCTGCATAGAGAGGACTAGGTAGGGGACAGTCTAGAAGACTTGGCTTGAGGCTGTTCGTGTAGCAAGCTGCAGTTTGTACTTATAGTCTGTGTTTATTGGCAACTATGGGGGGATAAAGATTAAATATGGGACCACCCCAGAGCTGCCTTTACCTAGCTGTGTGTGAGATTCTGGCTGTCAGCTGTCCCAGCTGAGAGGGGCAAACAGGACTGGGGTTGGGCTGCTGCTTCTCTCTCTGCTGTGTCTAAGGTCTTCCTGGTCCTCTCACCACCTCCACACACCGAGTCCCCTGGTCCACATCTTCCTGCCTCCCTCCCTTCCCTTGACAGCCTGGACCCCCGCCCCAGGACCAGAATTTCTGTGGACACAGCCAATTCATTCGCACCCCTCATTCATAGCATGTCCAGACTGCTCTGCCCTGCACCTTGGAGCTGAGCGTGACTGGAGGACATGACTCAGCTGATGTCCCCTAGACTCTGTTGCTGCCTCTCTTGGCTGGGTCCCCAAGCTTTCATCTGTCCTGGGTGGCCTCCCTCCCCTGGCTTCTAGGCCTTGGCCCTGTCTTTCTTGTCAGCCCCATACCCTCAACCCAAATGGCCCTCCACTCCTCCTTGGAAGCAGAGAGCCCTTTCAGAGGGGCCACCTGGTCAGCTTCGAGGCCTGCTCCTGCTCTCTTCACCCCTCTGCAGTCCTAAAGGCCCCCAGCCCCTCCTCCTGCCCTCTCCTTGGCTTCTATCCTGGACTGCATCTGCCGGTTTTTTCCCCTCAGCCCAGACACTCTTCACTCCTCGGTCTCCCTCATCCTAGCAAAACCTCTTCCTCGACCCCACGTGCCTCCCCAGCTGTGCCTCTTCCTTCCTGTACAGTAAAGCTTCTGGAAGAGTTGTCCACAAACCTCCACTTCCTCCCTGCATCCATTTCTCACACTTCTGCAGTCAGCTCAGGCCAGAGCAGGGAGACTTGGGCTCAATTCCAGGAAGATAGCATGAGTACCCTGCCTCCTAGGTGCAGCTGGCAAGATGGGACCAAGGGCAGCAACTGTCTGAGCCCTATCACAAGGAAATCTCCAAAGCAATCTTGACAACACGGGCCTTGGGAGAAAAACAGGCCATTGTGCGGTGACTGTGGGCTTGATGAGGCCACTGCGGGCATGATGTCCCCAGCAGCATCTGATGCTGGTGCAGGGCTGGGGAAGGTAGTTACCTCTGTGACTTCCAGGAAAGGGCCTGAACTCTGCCTGGAGGGTGAGTGGGGCTCAGGGCGGGCAGTAGCACCTCCAGGATATCTGTTTAGAGGGGAATAAGGGGTTCTATGGGGTGGAGAGGCAACTGATTTGATGGTACCTTTGCATAATTCATGACATTGGTTAGACAAAATACCAATGATCTGTATCACAGAGTAGGAGGGGCCATTGATGACGGATCAGTGAGTGTGGGGGTACAGGGCTCCCCAGGCTACCTCCTGGCACCACTTGAGGATACAAAATGTGAGGATTTACTTCTGGAATAGGTCTCTCTTCAGAGTTCCCTGGGAAACCCAGAGTTCTTCAAGCCCCAGCCTATGCAGTTAGATCCCAGTGTCCATTCCTGGCATTCATATGCCTCTGCTGACCATCACTGTTCCCTCTGCAAAGCTTGGCACCTAAGACCTGGTTTCCATCCTGATTCTTGGAGTGGAGAGGAGAGCCTTTAGAGCTTCCAGAGTCCTCTCTCTTTCACACCCATTTTGTAGTAGAGGAAGCTGAGGCCAAGAGAGGAGAGGCATTTGACCCCTGGGATAGCACAGCCATCTGGGCATGGGGATGGGTGTTGGTTGTGGCTCCTAGTCCCAGCCCTGCCCCTAGGCAGCTGGATCCATAATTCCTGAACAGTGACTTTACCTCTCTGAGCCTCAGAACCCTTGATTTTAAAATATTAAAAACAATTGCAGCGTTGTTGGGGGCTCTAATGAAACAATGACTCTTGATCATCTAGCCCAATACCTGGGACTCAGTAGGCATTTTCTCAGGGGGGCTTCTATTATCAGGCAATTTCACCACAGACCAGGTAACTCATGAAAAATGACCTCCCTTACAACCATCTGCCCACTCACTCACTGCCTCTCTCTCCCCTTGCCTCATTCATTCATTCCCTTGACATGCATTTGCAGGAAGTCTGACAATGTGCAGGGCCCTCACTGGACTCTTGGCTCTGTTCTTTGAGGAGCCCCAGCTGGTGGGAAAGACAGATGAAGATGGAGACCCACAGATTCCTGGGAAGACACAAGAGACCTGTACCCCTGCATGGGGTATCAAGAAAGGCTCCCTAGAGGAAGTGATTCGTTGGTGGAGTGTAGACAAGGAAAGGCAGGTATTCTGGGTGGATAGACCTGCTTGATATGTGGGGGCCCGGGGTATTCACAAGTGTTTGTGCTTGCAGGTGCTGAGGGGCCTTGCAGGAGGTGAGGCTGAGAGGTCATCAGAGCCAAGCCCAACTGGCCTCAAAATGCCAGGCTATGCATTTGGCCTCTGCATTGTAGGTGCCGGCTGAGGACAGCCCTTGATGATTTTCAAAGTGGGGCAGAGGCAGGATCAAATTTGAGGTTTAGAAGTTCCCTTGAGCCGGGCTCGGTGGCTCAGCCTGTAATCCCGCGCCTTTGGGAGGCTGAGGTGAGTGGATTGCCTGAGCCCGCGGGTTCGAGACCCGTCTGGGCAACTTGGCGAGACCTCATCTCTACAATAAATCCAAAAAATTAGCCAGGCGTGGCAGCGCGCACCTGTAGTTCCAGCTACTTGGAAGGCTGAGGCGGAAGGATCGCCGGAGCCCAGCAGGTCGAGGCTGCGACAGAGTGAGACTCCAACTCAAAAAAAAAAAAAAAGAAGTTCCCTTGAGCTGCTGGATGGAGGATGGATTGGTTGTGGTCAGAATCAGGTTGGAGAAAATAGGCCCTAAAGTGGAGATGTGACTGTGGGACAGGGCCAGGCCGTGGGAGAGCCAAATCAAGGGCCTTGAATGCTAGGCACAGCAGTCTTCCACCCTCCACAAGTCCTGACAGTCAGAGTGCTGGAAAGACAGGTGGTCTAAGCCAGCCCTCGGGTCATAGACGGAAAGTTGAGGCCCAGAGCAGGCAAGAGAATGGTACAGCTTCTGTGGAGGCATCACCTATCCCTGTGTGCCATTCCCAAGCCTGCTGCTCCAGTCTGACTCTCCTCACCTGGAGAAGCACGGGCATTACTTTGGTAGGGGGGACTTGGAAGGGTCCAGAAGGGTGACTTGCTCCAACTGCCAGACCCATGCAGGCCCTCCACTCTCAGACTAGAGAGGGGAGCCCTTAGAGCTTCCAGAGTCGTCTTCTCTTCTTCTTATACCCATTTTACAGTGGAGGGAGCTGAAGCCAAGAGAGGGGAGGCATTCAGCCCCTGGGATAGCATAGCCATGGGGATGGGTTCCGGGTGTGGAGGCAGAACTCCTGGCTCCTAGTTCCAGCCGTGCCCCTGGGCAGCTGGATTCATGATCCAGCTCCTATGGCATGAGTGGCGCTCCTATGGCATGAGTGTCTGGGTCCTGCCTGGCTCTTCTGCCCAGCACCATTCCAAGGGATCACTTCCCTTCCATCCCAGCCTGTGTTTGTGCCAGGCACAGTTGAGGAGGACAAAACAGGAAGGAATCATGTGTCATCTACTTAGGGTACTGTGGATATGGGCTGGTCCCTTCTTAGGCGAAGAAGTCCAGGCCCCACCCTAACTAAGGTGTCCCCAGCACAGCTGTCCCCAGCACAGCTCAGCGAGGCTGTGCCCCTGTCCTTAGCCCCACCAGCTTTCCCTGGGAGGGATTGTGTGGAGAAGCCCGGCTCTGGTCCTTGGAGCTTGTAGACATGACCAAGTTCCTTGAGCGTCTGGTCTTGTGCTTGATCTGGACTCTAGCAGGGAGTGGGGATGGGCTGAGGGGGTGTATGGGATGACACTGGGGATATGGTCCTAACTGTTTAAAATGGTCAGGATTGGGGCTGGTTGCAGTGGCTCATGCCAGTGATCCCAGCACTTTGGGAGGCCGAGGTTTGAGTCTGTGAGTTCAAGACCATTCTGGGCAACATAGTGAGACACCATCTCTACAAAAAAATAAAATAAAATAAATTAGCTGGGCATACTGGTGCATGCCTGTAGTCCCAGCTACTCAGGGACTGGGACAGAAGGATCACGTGAGCCCAAGAGGTGGAGGCTGCAGTGAGCTGTGATTGAGCCTGAGCATCAGAATGAGACCCAACTCAAAAAAAAAAAAAGAAAAGGTCAGGGCCAGATGTCTACTATCCTCCAATCCCATCTGGAGAGGCCAGTGGGGCAGGGCTTGCTATTGCCATTTCCCTGGCGGGAAAGCTGAGACCCCAATTAAAATCATTATTCCTTGTTTGTGCTCCATTCTTACATCTGTCAAATTCCTCTCTCCCCATGCCCCTGCTCCAACCAAGACCACAGCCACCTCATGCCCCTCGGTCTTCTATCTCCTGGCCAGTCCATCCCCTTTTGGATGTCAGGTGGACTTCTGTTCAACAAACATCTGACCTCATCACTCCCCTTCCTAAGCCCTCTGTAGCCTTCCAGTGCCTGACGAGAAAGGCAAACCCAGGACCCGTTGACCTCATTGTTCTCAGCTCTCATCCCTGCCCCAACACGTGACCTGCGAAGCCCTGATTTACTTTCCATTCCTGGGACCAGCTGTGCTCCCCTTTGCTTCCTGGTCAATGCTCTTTCCGCACCTGGAATGCTCCATCCCCACATCTGCAGCTGGCAGACCCCCACTGTAAACCCAACCACAGAGGCGACCCAGGTCCTGCCCACAGGAGTTCAGTGGGGACAAAGGGACGTGTACCTAAGACCCATAAACCAAGGAAGACACTAGCGCTCCAGAGTCCTGCGGGGCCCCAGGCCAGGAAGGCTGGTTTCACAGGCAAGGATGGCTCAGTGACAAGGTGACAATGAAATGGCAGAGTGTACATGTAGGCAAAGGGCATTTCAGGCAGAGCAAACTAAGGACAGAGGCTAGATGGAGCCTGTGGGAAGGTGGTGGACAGAGCTGGAATTGCTAGGATACCAGGAAACATACTTGGAAAGGAGGCCCAAACTCATAATGATGATGCAATTATTGAATCCTTACTGTGTGCCAGATGTACATTACCTCATTTAATTTTCATAAGGACACTATGAGGCAGACCTGGTTATTATCCTCATTTTATACTTCTGGTAGCGAAACCAAGGGAGAGAGGTTAGCTCAAGTGACACAGGTGGAAGGAATGGCTACTGGGCTGTGAACCCAGCAGTCTGGTTCCGGAGTTCACATTCTTAGCCCCTACAGCACACCAGGACTGGAATAGGGATGATCTCAGGTGGCTGAGAAACCCAGTCTCTCTGCTTCTCTCACCCAACCTGCCTGGGGCCCAGCCTTCCCTGGACTCACCCTCCCATCAGTCACAAAGCCTCATAAATGCTGCGTCCTTTTCTAGTTAGTCTTCAGCAACTAACCAGAAGGATTATCTCTACCTCTCCCAGGCACCCCCACAGAAAGCCTAAGGTGAGGGATATCCTTCCAAGCAGAGCTTCTCAGTGCTGGCTGTCCATCGGATTCCTGGACTCCTTCTGGGGAGGAATGTTTGGCTGTCCAGCACCTCTTCCTATTGGGAGCCTTCTGCCTCATTCAGTGGTGATTTGTTCATTCAAGGCGGTCACCTGACTGAGCGCTGCCCAATTAGAATATCCATCTAGACCCCTCACCAGTGATTGGTTCAGGGGCAACCAATTCGAACTTGCCCAAGGAATTTTGGTGGAATCAGCATAGAAGATTCCACCAAAATTCTGTAGAAGATTCTCTTTTCCTCCTGGACTATTAGCTGTGGAAGCCTGGTGCATCTGAAAAGAACTTGAGTAAGAATATAGGAATCCAGCAGACAGTCAAGAGAAGAATACAAAAAGAGAGAATGCTGATGGCATCATTGTAACTGCTGGATCTAGCCATGTCAGATTTAGGTCTACCTTGGGCTTTTTATCTACATGAACTGATATGACTTTTCTTGCTCAAGCTAGTTGCATTTACCACTAGCAATTAAAATAGCCCTGACCACCAAGACATCAAAAGCACAAGCAACAACAACTAATTAGGTAGATTGAATTTCATCAAAATTTAAAACTTTGGCATCAAAGGACATTATCAACAGAATGAAAAGACAACCCACAGAATGAGAGAAAATATTTGTGAAACAAATGTCTGATAAGGTATTAATATCCAAATATATAAAGAATTCCTACAACTCAACAAAAGAAAAGGAAACAACCCAATTCAAAAATCAGCAAAGGACCTGAATAGATATTTCTCCAGTGAAGAAGTACAAATGGCCAGTAAACACATGAAAAGATGCTCAACATCAGTAATCATTAGCAAAATGCAAATTAAAACCTTGAGATACCACTTCA
Source organism: Tarsius wallacei (assembly GCA_963574415.1). Taxonomy (NCBI): domain Eukaryota; kingdom Metazoa; phylum Chordata; class Mammalia; order Primates; family Tarsiidae; genus Tarsius; species Tarsius wallacei. Next base: position 11,367 of record CAUYQG010001123.1, read on the forward strand.
CACTCATTAGGATGGCAATTATCAAAACAAAATACAATAGGAAATAACAGGTGTTGCTGAAGATGTGGAGAAATTGGAACCCTTTGCATTACCTTTGGGGATAAAAAATGGTGTAACCTATGTGAAAAATAGTTTCGCAGTGTCTAAACAAACATAAAATTACCATGTGATCCAACAATTTCACTTCTAGAATTTCAACCAAGATAATTGAAGGCAGGGACTCAAGCAGGTATTTATCCACCCATGTTCATAGCAGCGTTAGTCACAGCAGTCAAAATGTAGACACAACCCAGATGTTCACAAGTGGACAAACAGACAAAATGGGACATACACATATAGTAGATTATCATTCAGTCTTAAAAAGGAATGAAATTGGCCAGGCTCGGTGGCTCAGCCTGTAATCCCGTGCCTTTGGGAGGCCGAGGTGAGTGGATTGCCTGAGCCCGCGGGTTCGAGACCCACCTGGACAAGCAAGACCTCATCTCTACAATAAATCAAAAAATTAGCCGGGCGTGGTAGCGCATGCCTGTAATTCCGGCTACTCGGAAGGCTGAGGCGGAAGGATCGCTGGAGCCCAGCAGGTCGAGGCTGCGGTGGCCGGGAGCAGCCACTGCACCAGTCTGGGCAACAGAGTGAGACTCCAACT
>CAUYQG010001131.1:0-25702 GCA_963574415.1 Tarsius wallacei
TATATAGTTATGATTTGTTAATTAAAAATAATGTTAATATGGCTGAACACTGGCCTGGCGCAGTGGCTCAAGCCTGTAATCCCAGCACTTTGGGAGGCTGAGGTGAGAGAACTGCCTGAGTCCAGGGGTTTGAGACCAGCCTGGGCAACTTGGTGAGACCTTGTCTCTACAGTAAATCAAAAAATTATCCAGGCATGGTAGCGCACGCCTGTGGTTCCAGCTACTTGTAAGGCTGAGGTAGAAGGATCACTGAGCCCAGCAGATCAAGGCTGCGGTGGCCGTGAGCGTGCCACTGCGCTCCAACCTGGGTGACAGAGTGAGACTCCAACTCAAAAATTAAATAAATAATAAATAAACAAATAAATAAAAATAAGATAGCCGGGCTCGGTAGCTCAGCCTGTAATCCCACGCCTTGGGAGGCTCAGGTGAGTGGATTGCCCGAACCCGCGGGTTCGAGACCCGCCTGGGCAGGCGAAACCTCATCTCTACAATAAATCAAAAAAATTAGCTGGGCGTGGTAGCGCACGCCTGTAGTTCAGGCTACTTGGAAGGCTGAGGCAGAAGGATCGCCGGAGCCCAGCAGGTCGAGGCTGCGGTGGCCGGGAGCGGCCACTGCACTCCAGTCTAGGCGACAGAGTGAGACTCCAACTCAAAAAAAAAAAACAAAACAAAACTCTAGCATTTTTGTTTTCTTTGTTTTTAGAACCAATTCTTGGATTACTGATCAGTTCTATTTTTCTGTTTTCTAAGTCAGTTTCTGCATTTATGTTGTCTTTTTTTCTGCTTTCCATAACTCTTTTTAACAATGAATTGATTGGCTTATCTTTATTTTCATTTTGTATCTCTCTCACACCCAACACAAACACACATATATACGTGAAAACATGAACAACACTGAATTTAATTTAACTCTGAACACCTTTCTGTTTACATTCCAAAACTTGTTTTTTCTCCCAATAGAAAAAATATATTGGAGACAAATTGCTGTTGTTGAAAATTTTTAAGTGTATACACATAAATAAGAAGTTAAAAACCATCCATATTCCTATTACCTAAAGATACTCAGTAATATACAGGTTGAATATTCCTTATACAAAATTCTTGGGACCAGAATGTTTTGGATTTTGGAATATTTGCATTATACTTAGAAGTGAAACATTCCTAATCTGAAAATCCGAAACTAGAAATGTTTGCAAATTTTCTAATGAGCATTTCTTTTGAGCATGACCTTAGTGCATCATGTTGACATTCAGAAAGTTTTGGATTTTGGAGCATATTGAATTTTGGGTTTTTGGATTAGGGATGATCATCCTTCATTTTGGTTTATATCATTCTCAACAAATACATTTTATAAAACACAGTTTGTGACCTGCTTTCTTCACCTAACAATGAGCTTGTTCCTATTTTAATATCTTTCAATATTTTGTTTGTTATTGTTGCATAGTATTTCTTCATAGAAACATATGTGTTTGATCAGTCTTTATTGTTGAACATTCCATTTTTTTCCTATTATTCATAATGTGTTACACACTTGTACACAGATCCTTTTGTACATTTCTGATTATTTTTTATAGTATAAATTCTTAACATGGAATTTCACTTGGAGTAAAAAGTGTGAATTTTTAAAAGGCTTTTGAAAAATAAATGAAGTACTGACACATGCTACAACATGGATGAACCTTGAAAACATTACGTTAGGTGAAAGAAGCCTACATGTAGAAGCCTACATAATGAAAACATTACCTTAGGTGAAGGAAGACTCCCAAAAGGCCACATATTCTATGATTTCATGTCTATGACATGTTTTGCAACAGGCACATTTGTAGGTTCAGAAAGTAGCTTAGTAGTTGCAGTGGGCTGTGGGGAAAGAAGGAGGGTCTACTAATTAGTATGGATTTCTTTTTTGGGGTGACGAAATGTTCTAAAATTAGATAGAAATAAGCTTTGCACAACTTCGTGGATATGCTAAAAAGGACTGAATTGCACACTTTTTTCTTTATTTTATTTTTTAAGAGTAGAAAAACAGGTTTATTGAGTATGCTGCAAGGGGCAAGCAATAAGGGAGTTGTCCACCAGTTTTATTTTTTTTTTATGAGTTATCACCCAGACTGGAGTGCAGTGGCACAGTCACGGTCACCACAGCCTCGACCTGCTGGGCTCAGGCAATCCTTCCACCTCAGCCTTCCAAGTAGCTGGTACTATAGGCATGCACCACCAAGCCTGGCTAATTTATTGATTTTATTGTAGAGACAAGGTCTCGCCAAGTTGCCCAGAGTGGTCTTGAACCCCTGGGCCCAGGCAGTCCTTTCACCTCTGCCTCCCGAAGTGCTAAGATTACAGACATAAGCTACCATGCCTGGCCTGAATTGTACAATTTAAAAGGGTACTTGTATGCAAATTATATTTCAATTAAAAATTGTGGAAAAAATAGTATGACACTATGCTTCTGGTACTATATGAATTACTGTGTGAGTGTTGTCTGTTTGGTCTGACAGTGAACCCTGATTTATATTGTCTCCATGAGGAGATGTGTTGAGAACACCGAATATTTGACTTTCAGATGTCAGTTCAAATGTAGAGCCTGTCCTGTGTTGGGAAACAACTGGGAGTCTTCTGCAACTGGAACCCCTTTCGTGTGGGCTAGGCTTGGGTGATTCCCAGTCCTCAGGCAGGGACACTGATTCTTTCACATTTAGTTTAAATTTTGTTAGTGCTCTGAAAACTACCTTGTCATCTCGGGACATGCTGAAAGGACAAGAGAGAGATTAAAACTGAGGTTTCTGAGAAACATTCCAGGATGGAGAGACCAATGAGCAGTCAGAGATGGCAGATGAAGTATGGGGGGTAAACAGGGAGCATCTGAAGCCGGTTGTTGGGTGTCTAGTTCCCACCAGTTATGCCCCCATAGAGTCAGTAATTCTGGGTCCTGCAGCTGAAGGTGATGCTGGGATTTTCTTTTTATTTACTTATTTTAAAGATGTGAGGTACAATTCAGGATTAGGTATACAAGTGGACATTGTACAGGTAAGGTTTAGGCCTCTCTTTTGTCCCTACTTTGCCTGATTTGAGAGCAGGTACCCATACTGATGTTGTGTGGTGCATCCCCCCCCCACCCCCCAGCAGTATCCTGCTACTGCCAGTCCCTTTCTTATAATATTATGGTAAATGGGGTTCAGGAAGAAGGGATTATGAGTGAAGGGATTTTCTTGTTTGAACTTCATACTTTATGATCTTTCTCATTTCTAATCCCCTACACTATTTGCCATCTGAACACAGAACCCATCACTTACAAATATAGTAGACTGCAGGAATCTGTATACAGGTTTCACTTCGATTGGCCATGTCCTCCTGGAAGGTAGGGCTTGGGCGTTTGCTTCCTCACCCCCAGAACCCAACTGAGTGCCTGGCACACATGCTCAGGGAGTGAGTGCTGATGGATGAATGTGTTTGCCATGGAATATCTCACTTGGTTTTCCACCCATTCCAGTAATTTCCAGAATTCACAACTTCTACTAAAATTGCATGCCTGTTACAAGCAACCAGTCAAGTGAAAACTGCTGTATGATCATGAATCAGCCAACAGATGGGATTTGTAGCTGGAATGATATGAATAAATTAGCTCCACATTAGATAAGATTCCTCCCTGCCCCCTAAATAGCCCAGAACTGTATCATAAAGAGGTATGGATCAGACTTCCAAGATAGGTGGGAGGAGATATTTGGGGATGGATTTTTAGACAGCCATGATGAAGAAATGGTACAAATAAGACTCATAAAACCGGAGAGGGGTTTGCTACTATTGGTGTCTGCAAAGGACAAAGCCAAGCCATGATAAAGCTAAAGACAGATAGTTTTTAGATTTGTGATAGGTGGGGTGCTGGCATTGGGCACTTTAAGAGAGGGGACCACTGCCTCACAAGTGCAAGTACACAACAGCATGGAGAGAGAAAGGGCATTTGCCAGCCTTGTGTCCCAGCCTCTGCAATAATGTGGCATTGTTTTTGATGACCAAACATGTCAGTATTGCCCTATGAAAACAAAAAGCCTTTTGGTGTATTATTGCTAAATTGCCCTTAGAACTTACACTCATTTATATTCCCAACAGGACTTTCTGAAAGTATGTTTCTCTATCCCCCCCATATCACCCTGCATTAAAGTTTTAGAACATCTTTTCCACTTTGGTAGTATAAAAATGGCAGTTTGTTTTAATTCATTTCTTTGATTAGCCAAATCAGGTTGAACATTTCTCATAGCTCATTGGCCACTTGTATTTCTTTCCTTCCTTCCTTCCTTCCATCAGAGTCTTACTCTGTTGCCCAGGCTGGAGTGCAGTGGCATGCTCACAGGCCACCGCAGTCACTACCTGCTGGGCTCAGGTGTTCCTTTTTCCTCAGCCTTCTAAGTAGCTGAAACTACAGGCACATGCTACCATGCCTGGCTTATTTTTTAATATTGTTGAGACGAGATCTCACCAAGTTGCCCAGGCTGGTCTTGAACCCCTGAACTCAGGCAATCCTCTTGTCTCAGCTTCCCAAAGTGCTGGGATTACAAGCTTGAGCCACCATCCCTGGCCAGCCACTTGTATTTCTGTCTTTACGTGTTGGCTTTACACGTGCTTTCAGATAGTCTACTTTGTATATTTAGGGCTTAAAATGACCTCTTTGTTTGTAGAGCTAAATTTGCCCTCATTGGCTATGGTATTAGTAGCTTTGTCTTTCTTTTTAAAAACTGTTTTGGGTGGTATTGGCAGTTGAGGGAAAATGCTGGGGAGGGAGGGGCACACCTCATCATCAAGGGTACCTGAATAATCATTGTTTATATACCTAACCCTGAATTGTACCCCACATCTTTATAATAAAAAAAACAAAAAACAAAAAAAACTATTTCATGCTGTTAGGTAGGCTAATGTTGCCAGCTAAAAATGCTTCTCATTTTCTGTTTATGTATCTTTTTTTTCCCGTTATCTAACATGTTTTTAGATTATTGTCAGCCTTATCACAAAATTTACAGATTTGTGCTGATGGCATATTTTTACTACCATAACTTGTCAAAGGACTTTTAAATTGAAGCATAACTTTCATACCAAAAAGTACACAAATATAACGGCTCAGTGTGTAACCACCACCTGGATCAAGTGGTGGAATGCATCTGGGCCCAAGATGCTCCCCTGTGTTCTCTCCTAGTCATCACCCTCCCCTCTACAAATGGAGCCATTGTCCTTCTAACACTATACATTAGTTTTGAGTCTTTTAGATCTTTGACATAAATGGGCTCATAATATATATTCTTTTGCATTTGCTTCTCATCTGTGTATTTCCTAATTTCCCAGAATTTGGGAAATTTTTTTCTAGTTACAGTGTTGTTATTAATTTCTAGCTTAATTCCACTGTGTTCTGAGAACAATGAATATGATGCATTCATTGAATATATTCAGCATATTTATTTAAAGTATGCATGAAAACTCAAATCTCTGGTTCTTCTGTATATCTTTTTCTGTTGTCTGGTTTTTCTTTTGGCTTTTGTTCTTTGGTCTTGCTTCCTGTTATGCCTGGTAATTTGGTTGACAGACACTGTTTATGAAAAATTATCAAAATAATTTTAGGCTCAGGATGATGATGTTTTCTTTCAGAGGGGATTTACATTTGCTTCTGGTAGGCAGACAGGGTCACAACAGATCATCTCATGTCCAGTGTGAGACAGAGCTAATTCGAAGTAGGTTTTACTTTTTCTGATAAGTTGTTCTATTTTGACTTCCTCTGTTGCTATGCTGTGCTCCCTCAGGGGTCTCAGCTGTAAGTTTGAGGCATTTACTTTCTTTTTGGCTCTGAATTTCAGTTTTTGTGCGTTATGATATTACCACAATCTCTTTTCAACATTTCAGCCTTTTTGACTTCCACATTTTTGATTTTTTGCTTGTTTTTGAGTTGTGGTCTCATTCTGTTGCCCAGGCTGGGGTGCAGTGGCTCACTCACTAAACTCCTAGGCTCAAGCAAGCTTCCTGCCTTAACCTTCTGAGTAGCATGCACTGCCATGCGTATCTAATTTTTAAATTTTTTGTAGAGACATGTTTCGTAGAGACATTTGCTTAGGCTGGTCTGGAACGCCTATGCTCAAGCAGTCCTCCCACACGGCCTCCCAAAGTGCTGGGATTACAGGTGTGAGCCACTGCACCTAGCTCCAGTTTCCACTTTTCAGTCAGTAATTGTCACTAGTTTAATTTTTCCTGTCTTGTCACTTCATGATATTTATAAGCATCTGACATTTAAGATTACTCATTATAAAATGTGGGAAATGTTAGATACCATTTACTTGAAAGATAGTGTGTTTGCCATAGGGAATAACATTTGGTTTTTATCATGGCTTATGACATTTGTTGTTCAAGCCCTCTCATTGTCTTATTTTAATCTGCTGTATTGTTAATGAGGAGTTAATCTCTTAAAGAGCAGTTACACTTGACACTTTATTCATGTATTACTACAGTTTTCACCTTCCCCATTTTGAAACTCTGTGTTAAGCATGTAAATGTTTAAAAAGATACCATCTTCTTTCTTTATTGAGTAATTATTTATTAATATAGTAACATCTTTTCCACACCGAATAGTTTTTATTATTAGCTATCCTCTTGATATTAATGTTGCCAGATCTTCTTCCCTTTGTTCAGAATTTAAATGATATAGTTATCTCCCTCATCCTCTGTCATCCTAACTTTTGTCTTTTGTTTTCCTTGTTTAGATTCAATTATTGTAAACAGGGTATTTTTAGAATCTGTTTTATTTCAGTCGGAAACACTTTGCCTTGTATTATTGGACTTCAGCCATTTTCTGCCATCAGGATTTTTGCACATCTGATTGCTGAGTTTGTGACTGACTTATTGTGCTTTCTTGGTTTTTTATTTATTTATTTATTTTTTGAGACAAAGTCTTACTCTGTTGCCCAGGCTGGAGTGCAGTGGATTGCTCATGGCCACCGTAGCTTCTACCTACTGGGCTCAGGCAGTCCTTCCGCCTTAGCCTCCCAAGTAGCTGGAACCACAGATGCACAACATCACCCATCCAATTGTTCTGATCTATTGTAGAGATAAAGTCTTGCCAAGTTGCCTAGGCTAGTCTCAAACCCTTGGGCTCAGACAGTCCTCTCACCTCTGTCTCCCAAAGTGCTGGGATTACAGGTGTGAGCCACCACACCAAGCTGTGTTTTTTTGTTTTAGTGCTTTCTTGGTTCCTGTCTTCTCTGTTGTCTCTTAATGAGCAATGAAAACTGTTTTTTAAAAATATTTACAGATCAAACATTTTCTTGTGCTAGACCTCCTTGTAGCCACCCAAATGGTGACATCTTTTTTGGGTCAAGCTTTGTACCTTACAGAGTGTTTAGTCACAGAGAACATGCTACTCGATGCCTTGTTTTACGAACTATTCAGTTCATATTGAACTAATGAAAATGAAAAAAGACTGAAGAGCGTGGAAGAAAAATAATGCAAAATGTTCCACTTTTCACAAGGGAATTAAAATATGGTATTATTGTTAGATAGCTTTAAGGACATGATTTTTTCAGTGTTGGTATTGTGGAGAGGCATCTGGAGCTAGCCTTGATGCCGTTACCATTTTTGAAGATTTTTTCTTCTTGAAATCTTGCAGGAGTCTCTTTTTCTCTTGTATGGTCTTGGTTTTTGCTTCTTAGGTTGTCCGGTGTGTAGTAAACCTGCTTTCTTTCAGGTTCCAGTTTGGATTTTGTAACTTTGCAAAACTCTTTTTTTCTTTTCTTTATTCTTCAAAAAAGAAGATAAAAGAAACTGGTTCACATGCTTTGTCTTGTTCTTTAGGAACTTTGCTCATTTATTCACTCTTTGTTTGGCAAAGAGTTTTTGAGGGTCTGTCTTGGGCCACGCACCATGCTAAGTGCCGAAGTGTCAGTGGCAAGCAGGAATGGAGAGGGGCTCTTGTGCCTCAGGCTTTGTAATCTAGTGGGGGATCAGAGAAGCACACACATAGAGGATTAGCTACAGACTGAGACAAGTGCTGGGGGAAATCACTACATAGTGTCTGTCTGTAATGAGGAAGACCCCAGCTGACTTTGGAGGGGATGGGGCAGTCTTCCATGAGGAAGTGAGATTTCAACTGTGTCCTGAAGAGTGAATGATTAGTGGTAAATCCATCGAAGGGGACATGAGCCTGAGTGTGCATGTGTGCCTGAGTGTGCACTTGTGTCTGAGTGTTTCTATGTGTGTCTTGTGCAAATAGGCACTTTGGGAATAGGGCAGGTGGAGGGACCAGCTGTATGAAGGCCTTGTGATGGAGGCACAGTGCAGAGTATACGGAGAACTGAAGGTAAAACAAGTATGGGCTGGCAGGGACCAGAGGGAGAATGACCCAGAGGAGGCCAGGGCAAGTAAGGGCTTGGGACTTAGTCCTTAGGATCTAAGATGTTACCGAATAGTTTTATTTGAAATCCTCAGATTTGCAGATGTTGGAAAGTTTTACTCTGGGAGACTATTTCAGATGTTGTTGGGAGGTGGTGGGAGTGTGGAGGTATCTGGGGGTCAGTGGGCAGGACCAGGTATCAGGTTGGGGAACAGTGGAGCAGATGAAACGGTGGTCAGGGTTTCTGCTGGGTAGAGTAGCAGGCTGGTTAAGTGAGCTCAGAAGTCCAGAAGAGGACCTGGGTTGTGGGGTGGGGGGAAGAGTTCTAACCTTCCATGTCTGTCACAGTCTTTTGCTTTGCTTTTAGTTTATCTGTTTTTTTTTTTTTTAGTTCTTTTTATCTAAGTCTTGATTTTGTTTGTTATTGCATTACTTGTGGTTTTCTTCCCCATTCTGGCATACTTTGTTTTTATTCTGGCTTAGTCTTTTTTGATAGGTATTTTAAAAAATGTTGCTGTTTAACAAAGTCATTCTCCCACAGGAACAGATTTTCCTGTGAGCACTTCCATTTTCTCTTGGGTTTTCATTGACTAAAGACTTTCCCCAGATTTATTAATCTTTTGATCATGCTTTAGCGATTTAAAAGCCTTCAAGTCCTATGCTGGTTTATTTTATAATTTTCCCTTAGCAGCCTAGAACTGTGGAGTGAGAACTATATGGTCATTAAAGTTTAGTGCTTTTGTTTATTTCTGCAAGTCATGTTTTTTTTTTTTTTTTTTTTAAGTTCGGGTCTTATTCTGTTGCCAAGCCTGGAATGCAGTGGCATGATCATGGCTCATGGCTTATCACAGTCTTGACCTCCTGGGCTCAGGCAATCCTTCTGTTTCAGCCTCCTGAGTAGCTATGACTACAGGCACATGCCACCACACTAGGCCAAGTTTTTTATTTGTGGTAGAGATGGAGTCTTGTTATGTTGCCCAGGCTGGTCTCAAAACTCCTGGGCTTAAGCAATCCTCCCCGCTTGGTGTCTCAAAGTGCTGGGATTACAGACGTAAGTGACCACGCTTGGCCAATCAATGTTTTTAATCATTTTTAACCTATGTCCTCTTGATAAAGATTCGATGAATTTTTATTATTTCCTGTAATGCTATTTGAAGTTTCAGAGTGCAGCAAAAAAGAATAAAAGCAATGGGCCACAGCATGGCTGTGTTCTCACACTCCTGTATGCCCCTGAGAGTCATTCCTGCCTGGAGTCCTCTTGGTCTTATTTATTTGATTATAATGTTATGATATATGCTGCATGAGAGCAAGAATCTTTGTTTTGTTCAACCACTTTAGGCCAGGTGCCCAGCACACAGTAGGTGCTCATAACTCTTTGTTGGAAGGAAGAGCAATTGGTTACCACCAGTTTCAGAGTGATCTGGGCCCTTCTCTGGATTCTGCTCAGCAGAATTCCTGGGACCAGGCACTGGGGTAGGGCTACAAGGTCAGGTGTTTCTTCATGCAGAAGTCTGAGCAATGTAGCAGCAACAGCATGGCTGGGGAGGAACTGGGTGCTCTACCTACCTGGCAGGAGGGGAGGCCTGCCCTGGGGTTAGGCACAGTGGGGGCTTGGTTGAGGAGGAGCCTACCTGTGAGGTACTAGGGGAGCTTCCTGCTTGAGGGAAGAGCATGGGAGGTAGGCGGGGCAGGCAGCCCTAGAGGCAAAGTACTTTCCAGGCCCAGGAGGTTGGGCTTCTTTGTCAAGTATGTGGGAAGCCATTGAGATTTTAAAGCTGGGTTGGTAACATTGGATTTCAGCTAGAATAATCTGGCTGCTGCTGGAGGCTAGGTCTGCTCACACAGCATGATCACACAGTCCGGCAACTCTGTCCCTTCTCCTTTGCCAGGAGTGTCTTGGTATCATTGGCCCTTCCAGTTCTAGAAATGTCGCCTCAGAGACTGACTTTAGGGTGGCTAGTATCAGTCTCATTCCCTTTTGAGGAAGGCAGAATCAGAGCTGAATTCAATTTAGTGGAGATTTTCTAGACTAAGTGGGACAAAGGAACTTGTCACCTGATGATGTCATTTGGTACCTGGGCAGTTTTCTTCTAATTTGGTGTACTTATGTTCCAGTTTTTCTGCTTACTGAATAATAACTTCTAACAAAATCACGATGAATTACTCCAGATTTCATTGGACCTAAAGCAGTCTGGCGGTATTATTATTATTCCTTGAGTCATGGCAGTAACTGGAGTTGAGTCGAACCTTAAAGAGGAAAGACAAATTTTACTGGAATATGTCTGAAAAATAAGGCCATTAAAAAGAGTCATGTTGTGCCCATTTTTAAAAGTACTGTGAACCATTGAATGGCCCACTCCTATAGTCCAGGGATCTGGTCCTTGCGTACCCTCCCAGCCTGGACTTGCCCCATCCAGCCCACTCTTTCTTAGGAGCACCTGGCACACAGGTCATTTGCCATCCCTGGTCTATAGGAGACCTCTCCCCACATTTTCCTCATAGACCCTGCTCATTTTTCAAAGATAAAGAGAAAACTACATCCACAGTGTGCATTCTGTGCACAGTGTGCTCAGGAAGCTGCTGTTGGCCCCTTTGGGCCATGGTTTCCAAACTTGGCTGTGCCTGAGTACCTTTTGAAACTTTAAAAAAAGCAAGAGGTTCCTATCACCATGGCCAGAGATTCTGATTCTGATTTTATGAGGGGGTGTTTTCGCAAAGCTTTTCAAGATTTTGGGGTATAGCCAAATTTGGGACCCACTCTTGAGGATACTTTGTACCACTCATGTGGTGGTAATTAGCACAGGCTCCTTAATAGTCTGTGCACTTGGCCACATTCTGAGCTTGAGGCCAGGGATTCTCTTGGCAGCTCTGGGGTCCCCAGTGCCCTGCCCTTCAGGCCGACTGTGTATGTGAGTATGAGCAAGAAGGAGGTTTTGTTGCTTTTTTTCTGTTCAACACAACGGAGAGAATGTAGACTCCTCTTCCTTGGGAAGCCCCACTGAAGAGGCACTCACTGTTTTGGACTTGGCCGTGGGTTGGACTCCCTCTGTGTTATCGTATACATGCCACATCTGGTGGGCAGCCTTGGGGCGGGGCCAGCCCCTGTGCTCTGTGTGTGTGCTTTTAGCAAGTTTGACAGCTTGAAAACTTCTTGTTTACTCCAGAGAATATAGGAATCATTGGACACCAGTAAGGCATTACCCTGGCTGCCTGACTTCTGAAAGCAAACAGAAATAAACTGGAAAAGACATGTTTTCGAAAAATCTCTTTCCTTCTTTCTATAATCCTGTATTGTGGCAAACTCTATATTGGATGTCTGAGGATATACAGGGTGAATAAGTGTGTTCCTTGCTCTGGGAGACTTCTCACAACAAATAAATTATTACAGTGCCCTGTGATAATTAGAGTAGAAAGTACAAAACACACTGGGAGTGGTGAGAAAGAAGCGTCTTAGCCTTGAGAGTGGAAGGAAGATTCTGCAAGGAGGGGCTTGAGAGCTCATGTGAGGTCTGTCTCTTTTGTAGAGCAAAGGCTGGGGGAAGAGACAGCCAGGCAGGCGCATCTGGGGAATAGTACCTGTCCTGTGACAAGCTAGCAGTGCCTGCCTCCAGGCAACAGACCCCACTTGTGGGTCTGCTTACTGACTTTTTTCTTGAAGTGTTTAAATCATAGTAATTTCTTTAAAGAACATTTAAAATGGGGGAAAATGTTCCCACAGTAGCTCAACAGCTGTTTTCTTTCTTCATGTTTCCCTTTAGACTTCTTCATAGGTAAATATTAAACTTTGTATGTATTATACAAACATCAATATGTGTATAATTTTGTATTTGGCTTTACTATTTTATCATAAACTTACCATATCACGAGCCACCATTTTACAGTGGCCAGTGTTTTACTGTGTAGGTATGTCATCCTTGATCAGTTAAACTTTATTTACTCAGTCTTGCAATATTAGGAACTGAGAATGTATCGGTTTTCCTGTTGAACACATTGCTAGAATAAGCATTTCAGATCACAGGAGGGATGCCTGGGGAGATGTGTGTGCGTTCCCTTGCAGAGCATCTCCCATGCTGGGTTCCGTTTGCCCAGGAGAGCATGTAATTTGCCCTTGAGTGCTGCTCTTGCTTGGTCTTGGGTCCTTTTCTGTTACCTGCCCTGAAGGTTGAGAAGATAAAACTTCCTTCTACTTTAGATTATTCTAGCTTGGTTCTGGTTTATAGCTTCATTTTTTTTAGCACTGTATTTTATATTTCAACTTCATTTATGTTAATTTAGATGGATCATATTGGAGCTTTAATGTACATTAACTCTCCACAATCTCTGATTAGCAAGTCACATACCTTTAAAAAAAACAATAGACAAGAACAGTCTGGATTAGATGAAGGGGAGTGGATGGATCAGGGGATGCTAGCTTATGTGACCAAGTTGGTGGAGGAAGGCATGTGAGCAGAGTTGGGCAAACATCTGCTGTCCCTGCCATATGGCCTAGACCATGGGGCTTGAGAGCTCATGTGAGGTCTGTCCCTTTTGTAGAGCAAAGGCTGGGGGAAGAGACAGCCAGGCAGGGCGGAGGGCAGGTGAAGGGTAGCCCTAGGTGTGGAGGGTGGTGGAAGAGGTGTCAAGAACACATTTATATGCGGGATGAGGGATTGATTTAAGGGAATGGAAGGAGCTTGGAAAGAGGACAGAGTGAGTTGTGATTACTTGTTGGCATCATGTAAGAACAGAATGAAGAAAGGGGCAGGCCCTTGGTTTATTATTAAATTTCAGGAAATTGGATTGACTGAATAATGAGGATTGAAAAGAAAGAGTGTTTCAGTGTAAGTTGAATACAAAATAAATTTAGGATATACATGTTGTATGGTTCGAATGTGTCTCCCAAAGTTCATGTGTTAGAAGCTTAACCCCCAATTCAACAGTGTTGAGAGGTGGTACCTTTAAGAGGTGATTAGGCCATGAAGGCTCTGCCCTCAAGAATGGATTAATACTGCTCCTGGGTAGTGGTACCTAATAAGGAATGAGTTCAGCCCCTTCCCCTTACTCTCACTTGTGCCCTCTCTTGCCCTTCTGTCTTCCACCATGGGATAATACGGCATGAAGGCCCTCACCAGAGCTGGTGCCATGCTCTTGAACTTCCTAGCCTCCAAAACTGTGAGCCAAATATATTTTTGTTCATTTGTCAAGTCTGATATTCTGTTATGGCAGCATAAAACAGACTAAGGCACATATCTAGAGGGCTGCTTTTGCATATTACCATATACAATACTGCTTACACAAAAGACAGTTTATATTTAGTTTATAGGATTTAATATTGGTAGAAAATCATAAAGGTTATATATATTGGAATTTGGTTTGGCTGTTGTATTAATTTTCCATGGCTTCTATAACAAATTATCAAATAACTTGAAACAACAGAAATTTATTCTCTCATAATTCTGGAGACCAGAAATCTGAAATCAAAGAATTGGCAGGGCTGTGCTCCCTCCTGGGGTCCTCCTGGAGAGATTCCGTATCTTGCTTCCTCCAGTTCCTGGTGGCTTCAGGCATTGCCTGGTTTTTGACTGCATTACTCCAGTGTCTGCCTCTGTGTTCATGTGACCTTCCCCTCCTTCTGTGTCTTTTCTCCTCTCTTACACATTGGATTTAGGGCCCACTCAGATAATCCAGAATGATTTCTGTCCAAGATCCTTAACTTACATGTACAAAAGACCATTTTTCCAAAGAAGGTCACATTCACAGATTCCAGGGATTAGAGCACGAGCATACCTTTTTGGAGGCCATCATTCAATATCCTACAGCAGCAAATAAGAACCTTATGAACATATAAGGTTTCATTTTTCCACACAAAAGAAAGAAGTCCTTGGTCAGTATGGCCATTCTGCAGGGTCATTCGAGCTCTTCTAGAATGTGGTTCTCCTGGTCCAAGAGTGTCAGTGCCTGCTTTTTGAACCTGAGAACACAGTGTGGATTATAAAGCGTGAACTTCATTGGGCTAACTTTCTTGTGCACCGGTTCCTCCAGTCCTGCGTGTTAACAGTCTCAGCATTTATTCACTGAGAACCCACTCTGTGCTGGGTGCTTACCTGCTCCTATCACCACTGTGCGAGGGAGGACCGCCCTAGTTTGCAGATGGCAGGATGAAGCTACACCACTTTGTTGCCTTTGGGAGAGGGGAAGGCGAGGAGAGGAGAAAGTGTGTGTCCTGGCAGGAATTCATAATCTGGGTTCATGGTCTGCTCAAAGGGATCTGTGACTATAACTATGTTTCATTAAAATTGGTTTCACTTGCAGTCATAAGTATTTTATTTTTGGCACTTAGATACATTCTGAGAAGGAGTTTGTAGGCTTCACCAGACTGCCAAAAAGGGTTCATGGCACAGGACAGGTGAGGAGCTCCTGCATGACTTCCCCAAAGTGTGATGTGGCACTTCTGCTGACATCCCACTGGCCTACACTTAAGGCGTATGGTCATACCATATAGCTGTTGGGATAGGGATCTCCTGGCTTTGCTTCTAGTGTCATCCTAATGACTGCTCTGAAATAACCATGCCAGAATAACCGTGATACGCAAAAAGAGGAGTGATTTTTAAAATCTCTGTATTTGTAACTTCCTTTTCCCCTAGTAGTGTTGAAATAATTGATGGTATCCAGAAGTTTCATGAAGTACTTTATAGAGAATGTCTTTCTTGGCTATGCGACCTAGGGCAAGATGTTTCATCTTCCTATGACTCAGTTTTCTCATCTATGAAACGGAGATAATGCTCCATCTCATAGGTTGTTGTGTTGGCAAAGTGGTGCACTCTGAATGTTTCCTAGTTTTTATCACTACCATTGCTCATCACTACTAGTAGGAAAGTAATAGGGTTTAACTTGCTAATGCATAGCAGTGATCCTGATTTGTAGAACTTTCAGAGGATTTCAAATGAAGCCGACTTTTTAGATCGTATTTAAAGATAGCATTTGTAGTAGAAGATTAGGTATCAGGAGAGAGTTATCCTTTAGAGTTTTCAGGATATCACCAATGAAAATAAGAAAAACAAAATGGCAAGGAAAACCAAATATAATTAAACATACAAGATACTTTTGCTAGCTAAATAAAAGGGAAGCTATGTATGGATCAGGGTAATGTTTTTAGTGATTTTAAATATTGTCTATTTGGCATTCATATTAGTTGAATGGATGAAGGTCTCTTGTAGTCTTGCCTGGGGCAAGACTGTGGCCCTGAGTTTCTCAGCTATTTCCAGCAGATGTCAGCCTGTGGGGTGGCTAGGGCTGCTCCTTGGGCGAGGAACCATGACCTTTATCCAGATTTCAACATCAGTTTTCCTTCTCAGCTTGTTTGGATTTCAGACATTTCCTGGGCAAAATCCCTAAACCAGCCACTTTGACTCAGAGAGAGGAAAAACTGTATATAATTGGCGAATTTCCCTGTACAAATGATGCTTCTCCAATCCAAGTACAAACCAGACCTGACCCTGCTTAACTTCCGAGATCAGACGAGATCAGGCGCATTCAGGGTGGTATGGCCGTAGACCAAACGATGCTTCTCAATTCCTGTGACTGCTAGCCAGGGCCTATGGGATGGAGAGGGTTGTATGTGGGGTTCCCTAAGTCCTCCTGAGTGTGAAATGTCTTTGTTCTGCCTGTCAGGAAGCCCCACGTTGGTTATTAGCTCACTGCTGTGAGCAAGCCGCCTTGTTCCTGCTTAAGTGCAAGGTTCCAGGAGAACCTGACCGGATGTCCCAGTTGTGTCAGCTCAGTGGTGGGATCTTAGGCACCTTATTAACTACACTCTGTAGCTTCACCCTGCCATCTGCAAACTAGGGTAGTCCTCCCTCGCACGGCAATAGTGGGGCAGTCAAGTATCTGGCAGAGAGTGGGTGCGAGTGCAGGTGTGCAGTGAATGAAATGCTGTGATTGTTAACCGGTGCCTTGTACAGCAGCACAGACCTTGGGGAGCAGGTGCAGAAGGAAGTTAGTTCAGTGAATTCCACACTTTATAATCCACGCTGTGTTCTCAAGTTCAAGAAGCAGGAAGAAGCAGGCATTGAGCCAAATTGGTGGCTGTCTGTTTACTAAGTGTGGGGTTTTGCTAAAGGCAGCTCCTGCTTCTGTGCCACAGCTGGTCTGAAAAACCAGGTTGCTCCATGTGAGGCTTAGGGTTCGGTTCTTACAGTTACTCCAAGCAGGCACAGAGGGAGAAGACGCCGTCCTCTTCTGACAGCCTGGCTGGTGAGTGATGGAACCAACTGGGGGATCTGTTCAGTGTAGTCTGAGGTGGGAGTGGGTGCTGATACTTGTCTGGGCTGTGTGTTTAGGTTATTAGGGATTGCACTTGTGAAATTGAAGTCGTTTTCACAATGCTGTTGTGTGTGTGGTAATGTGTGTGTTAATTGTTAACACTTGTTATACTTGTTAATTGTTATTAACAAGTGTAGCATACTTGCTAATTGTCTATTTACAAAAGACAGGAAAAAAGGGCAATTGAGAGGCTCACCGGACAATAGTACTTTTGTAAGGGTACTTTTCTTCTTTGCGAAGAGACATTGAATTTTTTCTTAGGGTGCCTAGTCAAGTAATACTTTTCGTCATTTTTTACCCAGTATTCTTTGGTAAATGTGTCAGGGGTGTGATTGAGCCAAGTCCTGTCTGTCTGGTTTTTTTTTTCCTTAAAAGTTACAGAAATGGTATCATTCTTTAGGAAATTATGTTAAAAAATTTTTCTGTGTTTCTGTTCCAGAATAACCTAGTATTTCAGAATACATAGAGTGGTAGAATTTCTTTATTTTCTTGAAACAACTTGTTATCAAATTAAGATAATTCCCTGCTTTGTGATAGGGAGACTGCTGTTTATTAACTTAATCCTTCCTCCTCTCCTCCAGGACCTGGTTTGAAATATAAACTAAAAAATGAAGCATGTGATCCTCACCCCTTTTTAAAAGAGAGGCAGAGGACTGTAGGAGCAGTTGTCACTAGATCTATGCAGGAGACTCAGCCTGGTGTAGAATGTGCTCTGTGTAGAGCAGCCCCCAGGGCTGCTCCCTTCCATACTGGGCTTTGTGTGAAAAAAGTCGGTGTTCTTTTCTCTGTAGCCTAATTGTTGACTGACTGTGGTATAATGAAACATTTGGAAAATTGGAGTGGGGATGACTCCCACCTCTTCCTTTGATTTCTTCAGAGGCAAGAGTTTAGGGTTTGTCTTGCACCTGACACTGACCAGGAGGGAGGGTTGCTTCCTCATCTGTGAAACAAGAGCATGAACACAGCTGACTTCTGAGGCAGTAGCCAGCTGTGCTCTGCCTTCTGAGGAGTGAACTCTATGGTTCACTTCATGTAAGAAGTATCTAATCACACCAATAAAGAGATTGGGTATATGTTGTTCCTAAAGCCCTAAGTGCTGATTTGCCCAGGGCAGTGCCAAGTCATACAACCTGGTATTTTTAGCACCTATTTTGAGTTGCATAAGTTTCCTGGCTTGGATGATAAGCTGTGTGGTCACCGTGGTCATTCAGAGAAAGGTTCATACTGTTCTTTAATGATTGATTATTCCAGTGCAGTAAGATATGTGGACATGAAGAATATTTTTACAACTTAACTGGGATATAATTGATATACAATAGACTGCAATATTTAAAGTGTAGTTTGCTGAGTTTTCACACACACACACACACACACACACACACACACACGTATGTTGAAGCTGTCACCACAGTCAGGATAACATTTCCATCATTCTGAGAGTTCCCTTGTGATCCATCCTTCTTTCTATGCCCCATTCCAGGTGAATGTGGATCTGTCATTGTAGAGTAGTGTGCATTTTTCAAAGAATACTGTGTACATTGAGTAGTGCAGTATATACTTTTCGTTTATGTCTGGCTTATTTGACTCAGCATAATGGTTTTGAGATTTTTTATGTTGGGTATATAAAAAATGTGTTCCTTTTTATCACTGAGTAGTAAGTAGTCCATTGTATGGCTCTTCCACAGTTTATTTATCCTGTGTTGGGTAGTTCCCAGTTTTGAGCTATTAAAGTAAAATTACTTATGTACATTTGTATACAAGTCTTTGCATGGACATATGTTTTCATTTATCTTAGGAAAATAACTTGCAGCAGAGTTGCTGGGTTGTACAGTAGATATATGTTTTAACTTTTTAAGAGACCCATAAACTGTCTTCCAGAGTGGTGGTACCATTTTACATTCCTAATTCTAGTTACTCCATGTCCTCACCAACACTTGATGTGATCAGCCTTTTAAATTTAAGATCCCCTGATAGATGCATAATAGTATCTTATTGTGGTTTTAATTTGTTTTCCTGCTAACTAGTGATGTCAGCCTCTCTTCGTGTGCTCATTGACCATTTGTATATCTTCGTTTGTGAAGTGTGTGCTAGGATCGTTTGTCCGTTTTTGTGTTGGGTTTCTGTCTTACTGAGCTGTAAGAGTTCTTTATATATTCTGGATGTAAGTCCTTTGTCTGCTATATATGTTGTGAATGTTTTTCCCAGTCTGTGTCTTGCCTTTTCCTTAGTGACATCTTTAGAAGAAGTCTTTTATTTTTGGTGAAGCTGAATTCATCAGGTCTTTTTTTTTTTTTTGGTCAGGTCAGTGTCTCACTCTGTCACCCAGGTTGGAGTGCAGTGGCATGATCGCAACAATCATAACTCATGGCAGCCTTAACCTCCTGGGCTCAGGGGATCTTTCCACCTCAGCCTCCCGAGCAGCTGGGATTACAGGTGTGTGCCACGATGCTTGGCTAATTTTTAAATTTTTCGTAGAGACGAGGTTTTGCTATGTTGCCCAGAGTTGTCTTCAACTCCTGGGCTTGAGAAATCTGCCTGCCTCTACTTCTCAAGGTGCTGGGATTACAGGTGTGAGCCACTGTGCCTGGCCTGAATTTATAAGTTTTTTTTAGTGGTTTCATTCTTATAGTCTATCCAAGAAAACTCTGTCTAGCTCAATTTGCAAAGATTTTCTTCTAGAGGTTTTGTGGTTTTAGGTTTTATAGTTAGGATTATGATTGATGTTCTTTTTTGGGGGTGGGGTGGGAGGTTTTTGCTACGGATGATCAGTTTTTCCAGCAGCATTTATTAGAGATACAGTCCACCCCCCATCTGATGACCTTTGTCACCTTTCTCAAAAGTCAGTTGATCTTTTATTTGTGAGTCTCTCTTCAGTCTTTCTGTTCTGTTTCATTGAGCTATATGTCTGCCTTTATCCTATACCACACTTTCTTAATTACTATAGTTTTATAGTAAGTCATCTCAGCTAACTTTGCACTTTCTTAACATTGCTTTGTTTATTATAAATTAATATTCGAAGTCCTTAGCATTTTCATATATGTTTTAAAATTAATTTTGTCAATTTCTTAAGTAAAACCTGCTGGAATCTTGATTGAGATTGCACTGAAATCTATAGATCATTTTGGGGAGAACTGATATCTTAAGAACATTGAGTCTTCCAATGCATGAACATGATATCTGTCTCTATTTGTTTAGGTTATTTTAAAATTTTTCTCAACAGAGTTTTGTAGATTTCAGTGTAGATGTCTATGTGTTGTCTGTTAGAGCCATGTAGTTTATGCCTTTGTTTTTATTAACTAAATGGGATTTATAAAAGTTTTATTTCCAATTGTTTGCTGCTGACATAAAAGAATTCAGTGTATTTTGTGACCCTGCAAAATAATACTTATTAGTTATAGTAGATTTTTTGTAGATTCCTTATACATTTCTATATAATCAGTCATATCATCTGTAAATAGAGACAGCTTAACGTCTTTCTTTCTGACTTAAATCCCTTTTATTTCGTTTTCTTCCTTGCAAAGGCTAAAACAGCGAGTACAGTGTTGAATAGAAGTAGTGAAGGCAGGAATCCTTCATTTTTTTCAGTCTTAACAGGAAGCAGTTCAGATTTTCATCATTAAGTATGATGTTAGCTGCAGGCTTTTTTAGCTTGAATTCTTTATTGGCATGAAGACATTCTTTCCTTGATTGCTGATAATTTTATTATGAATGGGTATTGAATTTTGTCACTTTTCTGCATCTGTTGCAGTGATCATATGGTTTATCTCCTTTATTTTGTTAAAAGGGCAAATTAAATTGGTTAATTTCCAAATTTAAACCAATCTTGCTTTCCTAGAATGATCCCTATTTGCTCATGATGTATAATCCCTTTATTTATTGTTGGATTCAGTTTGTTATTACTTTGTAAAGGATTTTTGTGTCTATATTCATGAAGGATATTGATCTAATTTATTTATGTCCCTCCTTTCCTTCATTTTTTCCTTTCTTTTTGACTCACTTTTCTTTTTATCTTTGGCAAGTTTTGGTACTCAGGTTAGGCAGTTCCAAAAACATTACATGAGGCCAGACTTAGTGGCTCAGTCTATAATCCCTGCACTTTGGGAGGCTGAGGCGAGTGGATTGCGAGAGCCCACGGGTTCGAGACCTCGTCTCTACAATAAATCAACAATTAGCCGGGTGTGGTAGCACGCGCCTGTAGTTCCTGCTACTTGGAAGGCTGAGACGGAAGGATCGCTGGAGCCCAGCGGGTCGAGGCTGCTGTGGCCAGAAGCGTGCCACTGCCCCCCAGTCTGGGCATCAGAGTGGGACTCCGACTCAAAAAAAAAATTACATGTTATATGTTTACATATTTGTTATATATTATATGTTATATGTAGCTTATAGCTAGCATAATTAAAAAAGAGGGTTAGTGTTCCTTCCTTTGTTTTCTGATAAAGTTTGTGTAAGTTTGGTGTTTGTTCATTCTTTCTTAAATGTTTGCTAGAATTTACCAGTGAAACTATGTAAGTATGGAGTGTTTTTGGGGGTGAAGAGGTTTTTTTGCTAATAGCTTTTGATGTTTTTGATAATAGCTTCAGTATTTTTAATGGGTATAGTCTGCTCAGATTTTTTGTTTCTCATGTCTACAGTGTCGTTCTACTACTTATCCTCTTCCTTTTTCCTCTGAGTTGTGTCTCTTGAAGAAAGAAGTGAAAACTTCATGAGAGTGGGCATGTCCTGGGACTTGTTGCTCTCTTTTTATCCCAGTGCCCCAGGCCATGCCTGGCACAAAATAGTTATTCCATAAATACCTGTTGGTTTAATTGGTTTGCTGTTTCTGTATCTCTATCCCTTGGCACCTCTGGGAAGCTTTTCTGTCTCCTTCATTCACTTGGGACTGTGTCATAGTCATGCCGTGACAAAGGGAGATGGCTCCTGAGTCAGGCCAGCTGGCTGCGACCACCCTACATGCCATGGCTTCCCACAGCAGCTGTTCAGATTCCTGGCGATGTGCCCTCTGGCCCTGGTACACAGACCCTCTGAGTCAGAACTTGCCAGTGGAAAAAAAGTATTTTCAGCCCTTTTCTGTTCTGCTTTTTAAAAATGCTAAATCCTGCTGTTGGTATTACTTCTTTTTCATCTTTGCAATATACTTGAAATACCAGAGGAATAAGGAATACCGTTGTAAACTTGGTCAGAGGAAAGGGATAAACCATCTCTGAGCATCCAACTAAAATTAGGATGGGGATGGTTCTAGATGAGGAATGATAATTCCAGCAGGCACTTGACCTTGAGTATGATTACTGGCCTGACTGGGATTATGGTCTGACATGCCATTTCCTGGATAGATTACAAATGACAGCCCCTGAACCAAATTATGTGAATCAGACAGAGAGTTAAAGAGAACAGGGTAATTCGGACAGGGCATCTCTGAGAATATGACTGCTGTAGCTACAGCCTGCATTCAGGTCTCTAGCATCTAGAAGGGTCTATGCCTGCTTATCCTTTGCACTTAAGGGGGCTGGGTCTTCATGCACCTGCCGCAGCTATAGAAGTTGGACTTGGGAGTCAAAGACTGGAACTTAGAATAACAGCTGTGCTTCTCATGTCTTGTCCCTTTCGTGGTCTAGAGTTGAAGGACACAGTCTCTTCTTATCAAAGTACCAAGTTAATGCGTCAGTACCCCCAGATCACAGGGGTTACCTGGCAGGTACTCTCTGCGTTGAGGTGGAAGTCCCATAGACCACCATTTGCCCTGGACAAAATCACTTGGCCACCTGTCTTCTGTATAAACAGAATGGCCTTGGCGAGTCACCTGTCCTCTCTAGGAATCCCTTTCCCAGTGTGTGAAATGGGGTTAGGACAGATGAACTTCTAGTCACAGGCATGTGCCATGAGTCTGTGGCCTCACCTTCAAACTGGTCCTGATGGGACCACATGAGGATGGAGACAGTTTGAAGACAAGTGTCTCAGACGTTGTGGTCTTGGCCTTGTCTCTGCGGTCCTGTAGCTGCAGTGTTTCACAGTGACACAATTTGAGACATTTGCGTTGTGGTATATATTTTCAAGAAATGTAGTAGTAATGTGTTTGAATATGTTTTCCGTATAATCAGTTTTGGGGGAGAGGAGATGACTACCCCTTCCATCTTACAGATGGATTGACTAGGGGATGACGCCATCTGACTGCAGAGTGAGCAGTTGGCCTTTGTTTGTTTGTTTGTTTGTTTTGAGTTGGAGTCTTACTCTGTTGCCCAGGCTGGAGTGTAGTGGCATGCTCATGGCCACCGCATCCTCGACCTGCTGGGCTCAGGCGATCCTTCCATCTCAACCTTCCAAGTAGCTGGAACTACAGGCACGTACCACCATTCCCAACTAATTTTTTCATTTATTGTAGAGATGAGGTCTTGCCAAGTTGCCCAGGCTGGTCTCAAACCCGTGGGCTCAAGCAGTCCTCTCACCTCGGCCTCCCAAAGTGCTGTGATTATAGATGTGAGCCATCACACCCGGCCCAACCATTTTTTCCCCCTATGCACTGAGCTGGGGCTGATTTGTTACCCTGGGTTCCCTGCCTGAGAAAGTTGGTAAGGGGCTAGAAGCACCCATGCTTTTTTTTTTTTTTTAATAAGAAATGGAGCCTCTCTTTGTTACCCAGACTGGTCTAGAACTCCTGAGCTCAAGCAGTCCTCCTGCCTCATCCTCTTGAGTAGCTGGGACTATAGAAGTGCATGCTGGACCCACACTTTGGATTCTGCCCTTCTGGCCTTTGCTCCTTCTTTGTTAGGAGCAAAACTTACGAGCACCCTCACATAGAACAGTTTGACTTCATCGGGAGAGATGGCTGTTTTTCTAGATAGCTGAGCTCACAGGCTTAAAGCCTAGTAAAATTGGAGAACCTGGTAACCTTCAGCTAACAGAATAAATGCTATTTTAATTTTCTGTGCAAAATAGGGTTATTGTGTTTTAGGGAAGTTACACCAAAGTATATAGTATTGTAGTATTTTTAAATTCTGTAAGATTTTTCATCCTAAATTGCTTGATAAGTGTGAGTGTACATACAGTTCTGAGATGTAACCAGGTAGTCAGGGATTCATCTGGGAACAGAACAGAGACCCCTTAGTTAGAGGGAGCCAGAGGCAGAGAAGGAACAAGATGCAAATTACTTCTTTTATGCAGTGAATTGTACTTAACATCTCCAAATCAAATTCTCTTTATACTTTCCCCAAAATATTGGTCTTCCCAAGATCAATAACTTACATTAGAAGTTAGCAACAAACTTTCTATAAAGGACCAGATATTTTAGGCTTTGTAGGCTATGGGGTCTTTGTGGCAACTGATCTGTGGTTGTAGCCTGGCCATATGTAGCAGCCATGGACAGTATGTAAGTGAGCAGGTGTGGCTGTGTTCCAGCAAAATTATATTTAAAATCAGGTGACAGGCTGTAGTTTTCCCGCCGTTGACTTATATCCTCAGATTTTATTTGCAGTGTTATTATATCAACCTTACTGCTACTCAGTTAAGTCAGGTTTCATTGATGCTACTGCCTATTTGTGTTTAGAGTTTTCAATGCTTAGCTTATGAATTAAATCAAGCTACTTATTCTTGGCACCTAGAGGATAAAGATGACTCCATTCCTCTGCCTTGGTTTTCTTCTCTGTGTGATAATGAGGATGATGTCTCAACTAAGATTAGGTTTGGGATGTTTAGGAGAAAACCCAAGTAACTGTGGCTTAAATAAGATAGAGGTTAATCTTTCTGTCATAGAAAAGACCAGAGGCCAGCAGTCTTGGGCTGGTGCAGCAGCCCATGGTGGGCAGAGACCTAGGTTCTTGCCTTCTTTCGGTTCAGCTGCTCTTACATCGAGATTTCTGCTCTCAAGGTCACCTTGTGAATACAAGATGCCTGCAGCAGGTACCAATGGGGTGGCTGCCAGCTGAGTCATCCCCTTTCAAGAGCTCTCCTGGAAGCCCCCTCCTGGTGACATCAACTCTGGTGCCTCTCTTGCTGATCCTAGCTGCAGGGCTGGTGGGAGACCTAGTATTCTAGCTAGGCCAGGCCAGAAGCCATTGGCATAGCAGGTCAGTTGTTGAAGGAAGTTATGTAGGCAGCTGGGGGTAATTATCTCAGATATTTATTTTTGTAGGGGGAAAAGGCATAAATTTTAAAAAATTGTGGTAGACCAGGTGGGGGTGGTGGGTACACTTAAAGCCCAGACTTTTTCACCACTATACAGTGCAGCCATGCAGCCAAAAACTATATGTACCCACTAAAGCTGATGAAATAAATTTTAAAATGTGGTAGAATACACATAATGTAAAATTTACCAACTTAACCATTTTTAAGAGTACAGTATAAATAGGCCCTTTTATAAATTCTTCATACGCATTGTTTTCCCCCCTTATGTGGCTTTTTGTTTGCTTTCTGCATGGTGGCTATTTATTTAACCACTGGACGTGTTAAACACGAAAACAGCCTTGAATCAGTTCAAAAATAAAGGTGTGGACAAGACTTTGTCCTGAGGGCGACTCCAACCTGAGTCAGCAGATGTATCAGGTTGACCATCAGTGATTAGAAGAACGGATGGTGGTCTTTGGGGCTGCAGAGTTTGCTTATGAGCCTTCTTTCCCTTCTTTATCTAAACTTTAAGTAGATGCACTTGGGTACATGCAGATTTACCATCAATTAATCACAGAAAAGTGGGTAAATTATGGCAGTGTGATATCTGTCAGATTAAGAATGCCAAAGCATTCTCAGTCCACTCCCTCCATTCCTGTCAAGACCCACTGCCAGGGACCTTTGGCTTAGATTTCATGATCCTGGGACTCCCAGATACTGGAGCTCCTCGTTTCCTCTGTGCAGTAGCCCAGGGCTGCAGGTGCATTCTTTCTGCTGCGGAGCGTTTCTCTCTCTCTCTCTCTTCTTTTTATTATAAAGATGTGGGGTACAATTCAGGGTTAGGTATACAAACGTTGATTATGCAGGTACCCTTGTTGATGAGGTATGCCCCTCCCTCCCCTAGCAGTTTCCCTCAACTGCCAATCCCACCTCCGATCCCCTGACAGTTTCCCA
>CAUYQG010001132.1:0-10092 GCA_963574415.1 Tarsius wallacei
GTTATTTACATTTGGTGTAAATGAGTTCGACGGCTCTCGTTTTGCATCGTCCTTCCCTAACTCTCACACTACTTTTCGGAAAAAAATGGCATTTCAGTTTTTATTTTATGTTTTTTTTTTGGTCGGTTGAAATGTATTGAAGAAGTAAGAAGGATTAAAAAATTGGGCGACGGCTTGCCAGTTAAATGGACCGTTCTACAAAATTGTTGCCCCTCATTTTTAATTAAAGTTTGCGTTCGAATGTTTGTGTTTGTGTGTGTGTGTGTGTGCAAACTCAAATTACCCATTGGCGAATGAAAGGTTATTTTTTCTTATTTTTTTTTTTTTCGTTTCTCTCAAACTGAACAGAATGGATAAAGTATAGAACAGAATTGATGGACACAAGTGCAAACAATCAATGGAGATGGCACTGAAACGGAATCGGGCAATCTGAACATTGCCGTTCGTCACAGAGTGACAGCCACAATCAATGCAAATATTGACATTCGAACCAACAGAAGAAGGGAAACCGAAAAAAGAAAAAGTGTTCAAGAGAGAATGTGGATGGGGTTAAATAGATAAAAAACAAAAGTTTGCTTCGATCGATTGCAATTTTGTTTAGTTCAAGTGCCTTCTTTATCAAATGATAATTGATCTAAATTAACATCAAAACACTTTCACGGATATGATATTGAGCAAGGAAATGGTAACATATATTTATAAATAAAAAACCATATGACAAAATGAAAAGTTAAAATACACAAGCAAAGAATAGGATACCAATAAAGTCAACAAATAAGAATAAGAACTACATGTTAGTGTGATTGGAAACATTTCCTACAATCAATACAAAAGATTTCAATTGAATGTCACCGAAAACAAAAAATAAATAATAAAAAACTAAAAATATCAATGTCAATGAAAGATAATAAAATGGCTCCAATTTGTGTTTGGATGAAAGTCAATGATTATGTCCAGTTTAGATGTCTCCCACAATCACACAATTATCTCAAATTAATTAAACAAACAGTATAATAATAATAATAATAATGAGATTGCAATCATGAACATTTTCCATATACATATTTTTATCTAAATGGAAAACTGCAATACTAGTGAAAATCGTAACCTTCGAAAGGCCAAGTTCATCAAATTTTTTATTTTGGATGCCATTGTCGTTCATTTCTTGTTATCTTTTTTAGCTTTTTATTACCACTAAAATCATAAGGTTGCCGACTATAACAACTAAAAAGTAGAAATCATCATCATCATCATCAATGGAAACAAAGCCATAAGAACAAGAGCAGACGACAAAAAAAATAGTGTACCAGACACAAACGGTACTGATTGATGAATTGAAAAAAATGTGTGTCTCATAAGAATAAATTGAAATAAAATTATGAGAATACACATATATAGAAGTTGTAATCGACATTCGTTGTCAAGTCAACGAATGGATTGATGTGTGGTTGGTTAGATGGATGATCGTTCTGATTATAATTGGATACAATTACATTTTTGGTACAATATTATAAATCTAGTTTGTATAGCGATAATATATGGTTGCGGTGGTGGGATGTGAGGTGTCAGGATGGCAATTGATGCACTGGAATGAGTGCCTCATCAAACCAAAGAATGAAACCAAACGAGCTAATGGCAATCGATTGATCAATCAAATATAAAGAAAAAAGAAATGAAAAAAAAATAAAAATGAGATGCTATTGTCGACGGCAATCATGGCTACCATTGCCATCATCAATGATGACCAAGGCTGACATTTGGTTCAATGGTTGATAAGGTGCCAATCACACATATACACCAAACGATTTAATAGGACACATGTTTTGAACAATGGACAATCAACTATTTGAACAAATTGAATCACATGCTCACGTTGAAAATCACAATTCAATCTAGATTGGTTGATGAAACTTACATTTAAGCCAAGCGGGTACATCCTTCATGCCTGGCAACGTGAATTCCCGATCGATCGTAGTGGTTGTCGTATTCGTTGTCGTCACCGCCGATGTTGACGTTGTTGTTATTGTTGATGGATTGACATTGTCCAATAACGATAAAGACGATGAAACTAACGAAGAAGAGCTGACGGGCGCAACCACGGCGTCCGGATTGTTCCGTTCGGAGAATTCAATGTTGACGGCATCGTCTATTGTTAGTTGATTCGGTACCGATGGTGGTGGTGATACATTATTGCTATGATCATCCTTTCTACTGTCCGGTCTGTTTAAATTGATTGAATTCGTTTGATGATTATTTGCCAATGTTCGTGATGACGATGAAGACGATGTTTCGTTCAATAACGATTGCCAATTGATACTCTTCTCTAAACTAATAAATGCTTTCCTATCCAAAAGAATATCGGTTCTGTTGTTGCCGTTGCAATTGATATTGTTGTTGTAGTTGCCATTCGATCTATTCGAACCATAGTGATGAATCGATTGCTTCCGAACATTAATGCTATTATTACTATGATGTTGATGATGGTGATGAGGGTGTTGGTGTTGATGATGATGATGGTTAATGTGGCTGTTGTTACCGTTACAGCTGTTTGATCTTGAAACGATCGATTCATTCGATTGCGGTTGCTGTTGCTGTTGTAGTTGATTGTAGTTTGTTGGATTGACACGATGACAATTACGTGCCACTATTGCTGAAAATGGGAATGAGGACTGCGTGGAATGTGAAGAATATGTTGGACTATGGGTGGGTGAGAAATGGCCACCTGTGGTCGAATGTTTCGGCATCATTGTCATTGTTGTCGTCGTCGTCGCCACCGTTGTTGGTGATTGTGATGTTGAAAACATATTCATGGAACTGGAACTTTGATATGATGGTACTTGATATAACGACGCCTGCGATGAGGTCGATAGGAGGTGCTGATTGGTGCCATTTGTCGTTGTCATCGACATCATTGTGGTGGTAGTGGTGGTTGCCGTCGACGATACCGAATACATATAAGTGGACATTGAGCCAAATGTTTTATTCGAATAGTTCATTGAGGATGATGAGTCACGTTTCAGTTGTTGACTATTATATTGGAACAAATTATCGAGGTAATTGAGTGGTGTCGTCGATTGTTGGGCCATTTTATTATGATGATGATTATTATTATTATTATTATTATTATTATGATTCGAATATAGATTCGTGTTGGTCGTTACCGAAACATTTCTTGTCGACGTTAATGGCGACAATATATTGAAACTATTACTATTGGCGGCCATCGTATTTATGAATTCACATACAGGTGGGAGACCTCAATTTTATGGTGTGAAATATTGTGTGTGAGTGATCAACCCGGAACGTTAGGTGCACATATTTATGGAGGGTGAGAGAGATACAATCTATGCTCCCCTCTCCATATGAACGGAAATATATCCTCGTGTTCCATTCTTTTCAATGTTTATGTTGATTGATAACATTGACCATGATTTAGCAGGTGACCATGATGATACCTGTGTATAATATAAAAAATAGTTTGTTTAAATAAGATATTAGTTGAAATTGTATATATATTTAATATAAACAGTATAAATGAGGGAAAGATGTGCTTATGTTTTACTCAGAGTTTGACAAATGGTAGCAACGTCATCGTCAAAATCGTCAACAGCAGATATACCAACAATAATGATAAAAAAGCATTGAAGCGAGTTTGCGATATTTGATGGGTGAATGGTTTGTCCCCGATATATAGATTTTCGGCTGCATTTTGTCGAGTTTATGTTGAGGTACGATCTATGATTATGGTACGACCGTCATCCAACCTAAACACCAAACGGCAACGGGACACTACACTACACGACCATTTAACTACAACATACACACATACAGAACTAAGTATAGCAATGATGACGACAAGGATAAATAGTGATCATAATCATAGTCCCGTTCTATGGCCACACACATACAAAAACACAAAAACACAAATAAGCAAGCTAATGCTAGCAATTAGACGACCATCCAGAATGGGTATAGTTCAGTACTGATACGTACCGTTTTTATTTTTTTTTTGGAACGGTAGAAAGGTGGATACAGACTACTATTGCCATACTTGATGAAACTTATACAAGACAAACACAAAATGGGGTTACTATTAAGGCTATTAGCGGCCATTTTACGATCAAGTCTCCTATTGCTATCATCCACATCCACACTCACACACGCACAAACTAAGAAAGTTAATTTTCCAGTAGTATTTGGTTTCACATGGCCTAATGGGAGAGAATGAGATGAAAAGAGAAAAGTAAAAACGACCAGAAAAATCAGACGCATTACTAAGATATGGCAAGTATTCTTATTCCTATTCCTATTCCTATTTCCTATTTGTTATTATGTGTGCGGTTCTGTTCCTTGGTTTAAGTTTCATTTTGTTTTTTTTTCAGTTAGATTGGGTTTGTCTTGTTCGTTCCGACTTGTCTCAACGGTACGCATGGCCATCATTTTCATTGAAAATAATGATGATGATAGCCGACAAAGCCATAAAAGTCGAACGAACAAACGACCAACACACGACGAGGACAACGATATGTGCGACACATGGCACTGGCAATCTTAATACTTTATGCATGTTTGATCTTTCGTATTCTGATCTTTTTTTATGATCATATCAAAGAACACGACCAAACAATATTCATCGAATGAGATATATAGATATGATTGCCACAGCATAGTTGCATGCTAAAGGCTGATTGAAAAAAAAAGTTTAGCTATAAGACGAAGACGAAAAAAAAGATGGAATAGAAGATGGTTCATAATTGACCGACAACAATAGAACGATGATACTCGATTAGCTCTGAACAATTCGTCCCAGATTTTTTTATGGCAAAAAGAGACTATGCAATAATAAACGGCAACAGGGAAACCGAGAGACCCAATATGGCACAAATAGAAGTAAAAAACAGGATAAAAATGACTTTAGTATTGAATTGAAGACTAACAGTGAAGAAAAGAAGAGTTTGAAGGGGGGTTTAGGAGGCCGATATTTAGGGTGCCAGTTGGCATACATAAATGTTTTAAATCTCCATTGGGTTTGAATAGTGAGACTACCGTATTGCCAAATTAAGATCCGAATACCCCCAACATGGCAAATTGATTCGACTGAGAAATATTGTGCTCGTCGCTGCGACGGCAACGGCCTCCGCAAAGGGAATGAATGAATGAACCTAAACGAATGGAGGTTGAGATTGCAGTCAGTGGTTGGTTCGTTCAATTTGGTTTGGGATTTTGGTTGTAAGTTTGTTTGTGCACACGTCCGTCTTATACTACAAATTGTGGTACCCGTGAATAAGGTTTAAGACGAACCAACATACACACACACAGACACACATGCCTGGAATGGGAACAAATCAGCAACCATCGGTTTGAATATAAATAATACTAAGCACTAACTTAACACTAACAGATAAAAACGAATTTGCACACACGCACATAGCGAATGAATGAGCGAGACAAAACGTAACAAATGGAACACATAATCGAGAACACATTGGAAAGAAGATTTTCGGTGTACCGAGACTAAATTTTTTTCCGTCTTTCATTCTCTCTTTCGATCGATAGAATGTCACCACAACCATTGTGTGCAGTACAAGTCTCACTAAAGTGAAGGGTCATTTCAACCCACATTTCCCCAAATCCTCTTATTTTCATTTTCATCACCATCCATTAAATGGTAAATCATTGAATAAAGTAATTAAACTTTGTCAATCGAATGAATATGAAATGAAAATTCTGATTAAAATGGTATGGTAAATCGACACTTTCCCGATTCACGACTCTCCCTTCTTCCACTTCACTCTCTTTCTTTCTCGACCTAAATGTAGATCAACATTTGAATGATATCTTATACATACAATTTCATTACATAATGTAATGATTTGTGATTACTTAGAAATGTGTTTGATGTGTTTATGGGCGACAAACTAGATAACGAGTGAAAGGGAAAGATATGAAGTGAAACTTCAAACCCTCACATCAAGCCGGGCCTAAAAATTTGTTGTGTTGTCGTACACTCGATTCTCGCTAACAAGTGGACACATTCATTCGACCGGACTGAAATGGGATGTGCAATTGCAATCTATTAATTCAGTGGATTACTTCTGTCAACCAAATATAACTGGAAAGAAGTAAAAAGAGACTTGATTCGATTCTAAGTTCCACCACTAGAGATTGGATGATGATGGGCAAGTATTATAAGATGAAAGTGAACGAATTAGAATGATGTAGATTTGACACTGGGGATTTGTTTGGCTTGTTGTCGCCATACATGCATGTCTCCGATCGAGACCATTCGATCGAACGTGTGTAATTAATAGATTGTACTAAGAATGAAAGTTGGGTCCAGTTCGATCCAGTTTATACCTAACGAAGAATAGAAAGCTCTCACTCTTCCATTATTTCTCTATTGGTTGTCATGTTTGTATCTATCTAAGTAAGTGCAATGGCAGTCACTCACTTGTGGACGTAAATAATTCTCCAGTTTCGGCACGGAGATCGGAATGTACACTAGAATGGTCTCGACCGGAAGACTTGAATCCTGCCAAATTCTTGCGTTTACACGAATGTATGTGTGTGTGTGTGTGTGCTTGTGTCATGTTCTCTTTATAACAATTGGATCGAATTTCTTACTATGTTAGGGATTACAATTATTGTTGCTGTTATTTACAGTATCTATACTACACTATACTACGCAAACAAGAAAAATGAAGAGATGGTAGCTAGTAACTTATATTTGAGTCAATGCACCGGACTTTATACTATTAGCACCAGTAAGCTTGGACAATTGCTATTCATCATCACACATGTGATGATGTCGGCTATGTGCAAGCAAATGGTCAATACAATAGAAATGTAGAGAATAAAATTGGAAAAAGTAAAGTTTGTCACTATTCTCTGATAATATAGAGTAGAAATATTAAATAAAGTAAATTAAAGTGAAGCCAACAGTATAGGAGAAAAGAATAAGGGAAAACTCACAATACAGTGTTGATTGATTGTCTCATCGCATGATGATGAACATAATTAGATAATGGCCCAGAGTCCATAATATATAATAATAGTAATAAAGCAAAGTGAAATAGAGTGGCCCTCCATCTCAACTAATAGAATCAACAACATCAACAATACGAATAACTAAATAAAAAAAAGTAAGTAGACGAAAAGAACGAAATATAAAATATAAAAAAATAAATCTATATTTATAAGTTTAGAAAATAATTAAACACTTACTGATCAGTGAATCAATGATGAAATGTGGTTTTCTGTTGTTGACGTTGTATATTCTTTGTTGACAATAGTTATCCAACATTATAGAATCAATATATATCCTCAGACAAGTGGTTGATGGACAAAAACAGACACAAATTCTGTTGGGTGGGTCATTCACAGAAAACGGAATCAACCTTATTTTAAAATTTGGATCGATGTTAATGTAAAAATTGATTCAAGCTGTACAAACATAAATAGACATATTTGTGTGTGTGTATGTGCCATCAAAGGAAGGACACTCGGTTCGAGGCCACTTGCAATGAATGACACATCTCTCTAAATGATAATATCAAGGAGTTTGTGAGTGTATGAGAGGGATAAGCCACCAATCTATATATATTATACGAGTCGAGTGGATTCAATGGCTTAAGTGCCGCCGTCCTCGTGGTCGAGTGTTTTCTTTAAAAGAACTGAAAGAACGAGAGTACACTTAGGCATAGGGACACACACACACACATTCACATCCACCAAACAACGCACATGAAGACATATAGAGCATATATAAGATGGCGATTGTTGCTACCGAGACTTGTTGGGTTGACGCGCCATCGAAACCAAGATTTTCATTCGTAACGATGATGAGGCATGTCACTACCAAATACTCTATGCCGAGGTTGTTTGTTCAAAATCCGTTACAATGATTTCCAAATTACTTATTGAACATAAATTGGTGATATTATGAGGATATGGAGTAGAACACAGGCTTAGCACAAGAAGACCCAGAAAATAAAACACAACAACAGATTTCAATGGAAGAATTAGTTTGAATTTATTGTACCATAAAACAATTATGAACTTGAATGATTCCGTTTCATAGCTATTATTTTCGGCAATTATTTAAGAAGAAGAAGAAGACGATACGATGATAAAGATGGGGAGAGTGTGATAGATAAGGAGAGAAATATAGTGATGAGAGAATGGAGAACAGAATGGTTTAGAGACGAAGTGGCGCCAAAGTTCGCACAAGCAACTTTGGGGGATGTTTGTCGATTGTCGAATCAATCTAAATGTGTGTGTATGTGTCGGTGTCGGTGTCGGTGTGTGTGTATGTATGTCTGTGCCAGCAGACAAGCGACGAATGAGACTGCCGATGCGAGTACATATGGCGCCTAGAGTATACGAGAGGTCGAGAAAGGAAAAGAGAGCGAAAGAGAGAGAGAAAGAGCGGCAAAAGAGACTCGCGCCACAATGTGTGCTTACGTAACATTACAGGCAAAAGGGGAGAGAGAGTGAGTGAGTGAATGAGTGAAAGAGAAGCTGACAATGAACACACTTTGGTTCGACACAAGACGACCACCTGACTGGCATAAAGCAACATCATCAACAACATCGACATCGAAATTGTCGAGGACGATTACCGGTCTCGGTCAATGTGTACACAGTATGTGTACATGTACCAGTACACTTTGGCGCCATTCAAATGGACTGGTTGGTTTCGATTGAAACATAGAAAGGAAGATAGCAAATGAAAACAACATTTTTTTCTCTTTTATTGAGATTTTCACTCTTTTACTACGAACTACTACCCTCATGGTTTAACCGGTTAACCGGCATTTCAACAACCTAGATGTGTACAATATAAAATGTACATAGATGTAATGTAATGTCTTCTTGCCTGTTGTTTCCCAAACACTTTCTATTGCTGGATACAATTAACTTTTCAACTTGGGGAACTAAATTTACTTTCCCATAGGCATTATGAAGAAAATGAAAGCAATGAAAACGTAAACGATTTTACGAAATCGAACAACAACAACAACAACAACAACAATAATCGACTTAATTGAGGTGACGTTCTTTTCTTTCAGTTTAATCGTTTATTTGCTGAGTTTCGAATGTGTTCATAAAATGTTTTCAATGTAGTGTTCCATTCAATCACTAGAAGATCACTAAATGTTATTCTCTTACTATCACCGTTATTGTTGCTGTTGTTGTCGTCATCTTCGCTCTATACACTCTATTATGAAATCGAAGTTTTATATTACATATATAAATGTCACCTGTACAACATACTTACTGTTGCGCTATTGACATGAATCAAAATTTTTTCTTTCTCATTACTATTCTATGGCGACAATTAATATATGAAATTGACATTCAATGCCATCATACATCAAGTTTGGTTTGGTCTAATTAAAATAGATTCATTCATTTTCCATAGATTTAAAGGTTCTAAGAGTCGATGCAATAAAAGATAGGTCGGATCGTGCATCCAAAA
Source organism: Tarsius wallacei (assembly GCA_963574415.1). Lineage (NCBI taxonomy): Eukaryota > Metazoa > Chordata > Mammalia > Primates > Tarsiidae > Tarsius > Tarsius wallacei. The sequence continues at coordinate 9,482 of CAUYQG010001132.1, forward strand.
TTTCAAAAAAAAAGAAAATAGTTGAGAGATAAAGGTCAACTATTAAGGTGAATGAAGGTGAATCTATGTTTGAATGGATGTAATCGTGCTAAATCATGGCGGATAATGGCTCATAATGACATGACATCATAGTCCACTGAATGTATGCTCGAAATATGGACTGAATTGAATGAATTGACTGACTTGTCTCTGCTGGTCTTGGGTTCGAATATAACAATGACTGGATAGACAGCACTCCAAATGATGAGATCAGTCAGATTTTCCGTCGATAACATAAGTGAATGGGTGAAAGAGAGAAAGGAGACAACTTTAAAAAGGTGATGTTCAATCTAGATCGTTTATAAAGATGACGGGATAATCCATCGTCAAAAGAGAAGGAGAACAAAAAGGATGGAACCAATTACTTTTTTTCGGTTCTTTCTAGTTAGTATGATGGTGTCAACCTCATTCGTTCAATCAACCAATGGATAACAACAACATCAACAAGAACACCCGAAACAACAAGGGAAGATCATATACAATGCAAGATACAAGCGAACCAACGAACCATATCGCACATTGTTGCGCACACCATTTTGTGAACGTGATCAATCGAATGAAACGAAACGTCT
>CAUYQG010001133.1:0-18198 GCA_963574415.1 Tarsius wallacei
ATATATAAGGTTTCACACAGGTTCCACACAATTCATCACCTCTTACACCTTCAACATGGGGGATCAAATTTCAACAAGAGGTCTGAGGAGGAAAACATCTAAACTATTGAATTCCTCCCCCAGGCCTCCAAACTTCATGTCCTTCTCACATACAATATGCAATCATCCCATCCCAATAGTCCCCAAAATTTCAACTTGTGCCAAAAACAACTCAAAAGTCCAAAGTCTCATCTGAGACTCAAGGCAAGTTCCTTATAGTTATAAGGTTATAAAATCAAAAACAAATTATTTACTTCTAAGATACAATGGTTGTGCAGTCATTGGGTTAACATTCCTAATCCAAAAGGGAGAAAGAAAAGAGTAGGCTTTGCTGCTTAGCAATTTCTTCTGCCAGATACCATAGGCCATCTCTCTTAAGTTCAGCCTTTTACAAAGCTCTAGGGTATTGAAATAATACAGACAAGTCTTTGCTAAGGTGTAACATGAGTGATCTTTGCTTCAGTTCCCAAGAAAGTTATAACATGCCTCCACACAAGTCCAAAACTCAGCAAAGCAGACATTGAATCTTAAAGTTCCAAAATAATCTTTGACTTCATGTTCTGCATTCTGAGCACACTGTTGTGATGGGTGAATTCCCAAGGCTTTGAGCAGCCCCACTCCCACAGCTTTGCTGGGAGCAAGTCACAAGGCTGCTTCCATAGGTTTTAGTCAAATTCCTGAGACTTTTCTAGCCAAGGCTGCACACTGTCAGTGGCTCTATAATTCTGGGGTTTGAGGACAGTGGCCCTGCTTCCACAGTTCCATTAGGCACTGCTCTGGTACAGGATGTCTACAATGGCTCGGCCCCTGCAGCAGACTTCTGCCTGGGTACTCAGGCTTTCTAATATGTCCTCTGAAACCTAGGTGGAAGCTGTCAAGCCTTCACCACTTTTGCATTCTGGGAGCCTGCAGGCTTAACACCATGTGAAAACCATCGAGGCCTATCACTTACACCCTCTGAAGTGGTGGCCTGAAAAGTACTGGGACCCTTTGGCAAAGATGTGGGTAGCAGCATCCTAAGGTAACACAGGGCAGTAGTTCCTCAGCCCTGTCCCCTAGAACCATTCCATCTTCCCAGGCCTCTGGGCCTGTGGTGTGAGGGGCAACATTGAAGACTTCTGAAATGTCTTCAGGGCCTTCTTCTCACTGTCTTGACTATTAGGACTTGGCTCCCTTTAATCAAGCTAATCTCTCTAGCAAGGGGTTGTTCCCCAAGATACTTGGATTCCTCCTCTAAAAATGTTCTTTCCTTCTTTACCACATGACCAGGGTGAGAATTTTCCAAATTGTTATGCTCTACTCCTTTTTTAACTATACATTCCCCCTTTAGGTCATTCCTTTTGCTGCTATATCTGATCATACGCTGTTAAAAGCAGACATGCCACTTCTTGAAGGCTTTGCTGCTTAGCAATTTCTTCTGCCAGGTACCATAGGCCATCTCTCTTAAGTTCAGCCTTTTACAAAGCTCTAGGGTATTGAAATAATACAGACAAGTCTTTGCTAAGGTGTAACATGGGTGATCTTTGCTTCAGTTCCCAATCAGTTCCTCATTTCCATCTGAGACCTCCTTAGTATGGTCTTTTCTATCTATATTTCTGTTAGCATTGTGGTCACAACCACTTTAGTGTCTGAGAAGTTCCAAACTTTTCCTCATCTTTTTGTCTTGTTCTGAGCCCTCCAAATTCTACCAGCTTTTGCCCATTACTCAGTTCCAAAGCCACTTTCACATCTTCAGGTATCTTTATAGCAACACCCCACTCCTCGGTACAAATTTTCTGTCTTAGTTCATTTAGTGTTAACAGAGGCAGAGTAACTTATAAAGAAGAGAGGTTTACTTGGCTCACAGTTCTGCAGGCTATACAAGAATCATAGTGCCAGCATCTCTTTCTGCTGAGGGCTTTGGGCTGTTTCCACTCATGGCAGAAAGCAAAGAGGAGTCAGCATGTGCAGAGAGGAAGCAAGAAGGGTGGGTGCCAGACTCTTTTTAACAACCAGCTCTCCGGAAAACTAATAGAGCAAGCACTCACTCATTACAAGGATAGCACCAAGTGATTCATGAGAGATCTGCCCCTATGACCCATACACTTTACTTTAGGCTTCATATCCAATACTGGGGATCAAATTTCAATATGAGGCTGGGGGGCGGGGGGGGGAATACAAATTCAAACTCCAGCAGTCCAGAACTACTAGGTTAGAATAAAGAGCAACTCCAATGCTTCCACCCTCCCCAGTTGCCAAAGGCTAATGTGTAAATGAAACTTAATTGACTCTAAATTTGTCCCAGCCTGGCTGCACAGGGAGCTGGGAATTGGAGCAGGGAGTTTATCTATGCAGTATCTTGCTGCTTTTTACTCTCCTTTACCATAATCTCCCCCAAACACACACAGATAGATATGCATGCACACTTACACACAGAGCATAATTTAAGGCAATAATTTGTGTGTGCCCTTTCCCCTCTTTCAAGCTTCCTACAAGGAAAAAGTCTGTAAATATAGGTGGTTATGGAAAGAGCCTCATTTTTTGACAAACAAATGCATTCTGGATAATCTTTTGTCATGCAAAAATAAACTTCATGTATAGATCCACCTTTAAAGGGAACGCTATGCATGACCTGTAACAGTAGAGTATGTATATATATCCCTTCTGAAAATGAAATCTGTAAGTGAGGCCAAAATGGTACCATTCAAATATTAAATTTTGCCTTCTAGAAGCTTATTTTAGAGCAAGGCTTCAGAAATTTGAGATGCCTGACCTTCCACTAGAATGTTGCATTTTGAAGAGCTGCTATTTTTCCAAACAACTTTCAATGTAGATGGACCAGCCATTGGAATTTTGCAGCATATTTATATAGACATAATTGATAATAATCTCTGGAGAAGATTTCAATTTTTCTTCACTTGTAAAAATGTTATGACCTAACTCTAAACGTTCCTCTGCTTAGTAAGCAGCACATCACCTTCATACTCCTAGTGAATGCGTCATTAAAGGGAAAGAACAGAGTCACTGGAAGCTTTCTCTAATCATCCAGCCTAATTACAAAGGGAGTAAATCACTAAATATTTTGCCACAAATATAATGAGAAGAATAATTTAGTGATCCAACAGGAAGCTTCTTTCTCAGTAGGATAATGACATACTAGTTTAGGTCCAGGAAATATACCTCAGTGCTTATTATCATCATCATAATCTCATTATGTATTATTTATAGATCATGTTAAGTATTGGTGAGGGGTTTTACAGGACACACAAACTGTTCAGGTGCATTTATGGCCCTTACTCAGGTAGTGTTGACCAAAGAAACATGGGACTTACTTAAAACAATGACTATTGAATTCAGTCAGGCCAGGTGTGTGTCATTTTCAAAAGTACAGTGCTGTTCAGAACCCAAAATATCTTTTAAACAAGACTGACTTCTCCTCTTCAGAGATTCAAGAGAAAAGCTCTTGTGGCTTTAGAGTCCCGATTGCTTCCAAGCAAAGCCCTGATATTTACACAGTGTTGATCAACAGCCTAATACACGCCTTGCAGCCAACTCCCTTCCTGAGCAATTTCTTCCCCCTCCCCAATTATGATAGAATTCCTGATGGTAATCTCTGGAGAAGTTTTCAATTTCTCTTCACTTGTAAAAATGATATGACCTAACTCTAAACGTTCCTCTGCTTAGTAAGCAGCACATCACCTTCATACTCCTAGTGAACGTGTCATTAAAGGGAAAGAACAGAGCAGCAGCTTTCAAAACTACCTCCCCACAAAGTTTGGCTCAACTGATTAAAGACTGAGGTTAATGAGGCCAAGGCCAGAAGTCCCATTTGAACCCATTACTTTTGCTATATATCATACTAATTGATTACTCTTGAGTCCAGCCATCTACTCTAGCAAACTCATGAAAATAATTAAGGGTGGAGTGGGTAAAAAGGGTAATATGTTCTCAGAACCAATCTGTATGCCCTCTCTATTGAAGCTGGCATTAAATATATAAAAGATAGCAAGACCTCATCTCTATTAAAAAAATAAAAAATAGCTGAATGTGGTGATGCATAACTGTAGTCCCAGCTACTCAGGAGGCTGAGACGGAAGGATTGCCTGAGCCCAGGAGCCGTGATCGTACCACTGCACTCCAGCCTGGGTGACAGGCTGAGATTCTGACTCAAAAAAAGGGTAAAATATGGTCATTCTAAAAATGAAACATCCTCTGAAACATCCTCTAATTCTGTCCCTGAATATCTTCAAATAATATTTAAGAGAGTCACATTTTTCACAAAGCTCAGCCTCTGTCTTTTCTAAGTCTTTGTAGAAGTATCCCTTGAAGGTACCACACTTCAGATTTGGGTGGCCCCAATTTCAAATCCAACTACCAGTAGTCAGGGCCAGCCAATAGGGTTTTAAATTGTTACTAGTGGCCCCATCAAGACAACTGGGCTTTTGCTTTGCCCACCAAGTGGAATCCACTCCATCCCAAGCCCAGACATAGCCTATAAGCCAAGTGTTGTTTTTGTCTCTAGATCCTTACAGGCCACAGGCACCAGTTTTCTCTTTCATGCAGCCTCAAGCTCTATTACTCAAGCTCAACCCAAGACCCAGTTCATTTGGTTGTATCTGGATGTTCTGCCTCTGTGTTGTCTTCCAGAACCCTCTTCTGGGATGAGATCCCACTCTTCAAGCTGGTCAGAATGACTCTACTGTCAGGGAACAGCAACCACAGCCAACCTACTCCCTAGATTTTCAACCAACTCCCTGCATTCCCTACTGCAATTCCCAATCCCCATTGAGTATCTGGTGTTAACAGTTTCCAGATTCTGTAATGGGCCTGCCCTCTCCCTCCTCCTCCTCTACACCCTCCCGTGTCCTGAATTGTTAAGGACCCAGCATGCCTTGCACCTGAACTGGGACATAAGGGCTAATACTACCAACTTTATTTGCCGAACTGCAGAATCAGAGAGCAGCTGAATAAGCACATGTTTTAAAATGGTAATGAGAGGATGTTTGAAAGAAAAGTATATGGGAACAGTTGGCAGAATATTCCTTTCCACGAGGGTAAACTGTTGTCATCCTGATGCCTGATTTTACTTTCTAATCCACTCCACTTTCCTGCATTGTGTGTTCTGGGCCTAATTATTTCTTTTCAAGTTACCTTAAAGCAAATGGCACTGTGAACTGCTAATTTAGAGCTGATAAAACATAGAACCATGAGAAAACTTTCTCTGAGGATACAGAGTGAAAAGCAGTCCTGACAACTCTTGATTTGTTCACTGGAAATCAGGATCCATGAAATGATGTTCTCCCACTCTAAGCTGGGTCATGCGATGGCCCCATGACTGGCTGGACCTTAACTTTTGCCACAGAGTCTCCATATATCTTCCTTACATTCTTTCAGTCTGGACTCTCTTCCCTTTCCTCTCTTTGGGACCACTGGGAAAGTCAGCAAATGTTCCATCGCTCACTTCCCATTCTGGAGGGAGGCAAGAACAATCACCAAACACTTGTTTCACAGGCCTTCTTCACTAAGCCCTAAATTTGGTTAATTCCTGTCCCTCAGAATTGTTTATAAAGGGCTCTTTTTTTGTCCTGTAGACCAGCTGTCAGTCTCACGACGCTTTGCCCACAGCAGGCTCAGAGCTAATCCAGATTACTTTCAGGAATATATTTAGTAGACAATCAATAAAGACAACTTTTTACAGACAAGGAAAAAAATGGCTTTATTCATGCCCAAATACCACTCCACTTTTGTGTGACACTGTATCACCATAAAGCCATGTTGGCAGGTATTGTCTGATCAATTTGCTTTCACTAAACTTCAACATTATAACTATGTCAATATGGTTCCATATACTCAACAGATGAAGAACTGAGGCCCAGGAAAGACAAATGGTCTGTTCATGTTCACACAGCTAATGAGTGACAGAGCTGTATATAGAAACCAAGTCTCTACTCAAGGAAACGAGAGAGAAGTCTCCAAAACAAAACTTAAGACAGGCATCAAAGGAGCAAAGTTGATGCTTACACAGACATTTGAGTGATGTGTAACATCCCAGGGCTGCTGGGAGGTCTAATGAGGCCTGGGCTATTTCCACACCTGCATTTTAATGATGTATTGCTACACACACACACACACACACACACGCGCGCGCGCGCGCACACACGCGCACACACACGCAAACACAAACACATACATATTCACTCACAAAATACAACATGATGTAGAACCATGTTGAGTTATAAATTTGTGGTGTGCATGAATGTGACACAGGCTAGTTGGTCTCCCCTCCCCCATCATCATGCCAACCCTCCTGCTTCTTGATCAGCCCTGACCTTGAGATTTTCCTTTTCATTAAGAATGGAACAATAGGTCTCTGTCCTCTCTCCCTTTCAAAAGGTCAATTTTAGCCTTTCCCATCAGTGAAAGAGGGAAAGAATTGCTTTACTTTAACCACTTGCGTTGCTACTCAAGGGGAGTAGTCATGCAGGGGTCTACAGGGCCTTGTGCAGACTCTAAGCTCAGGCAGGATCATCAATCATGGAGCTGCCTGGCCTGGGATGCTTCCTTGCTGGGACATGTGACTTGGACACAGCTGGACCCTTCAAAACTGGCTGGGCACTGCTGGGCCTGAGCCCGGAGATGCCCGCCCACCCACAGGCTCCTGGCCGGCCTTTGCAACTGTTTCATTTACCGTTTGGGACAATTCTCCACAGGGCTCAGGAAAGTGCATGCTGCTGCCACACTTGGCTCCGCTTCCCCTTCCAAGCCCTAATGAGGTGAGATAATGGATGCAGGAAAGTGTGCAAATGCAAATCAATACGGAACATATGTTCCCAGTGCCTCCGTCATCTCTGAGCCAGGCTGGGGAAGAAGACGAGAGGCTTTAGAAATATTTCTAAACCAGGGCTCCTCTAAGGAATACCAAAATTGTGAAGTTGTAGCTTCCTGACCTCTTTGCAGCCCTGACCCAGGGACAATTTGCCAATTTTGATAGTGTCTCAGGGATGGCTTCACTGCTCATACGTCTTTATTCCCCAACACAAAACTAAACCATCAGGGTAGAATGAGAAAGGGAAATTTGGCATCAATTTCCCCATTTTGCTTCTGTAAATGTCTCAGTATCCCTCGGAGCATGGGAAGACAGGCCCTGGACTGAAGAGGAGAGCCAGTCACAGGCCTCTGAACCTCCCCAGCCAGGCATCCTGCCTCCTGCATTTTGGCTCAAGTAGCCCAGGCAGGGGGCCAGACAGAGCTGGGCCTTTTGCCCGAGCCATTACGTCAGTGGGCTCAGCAGGCCACACTGCTGGCCAGGGAGGTCTCCGCTTTCCGGAGTCCAAAGGACAGAGAAGCTGGCATGGTCCTCCCTTCACTAGCCAAATACTCTGCAGAGGGAGCTTTTGACAGGACCTTTCAGATTTCACCTGAGATTCTGAACAAGAAAGGGAAAGCATTTGTCTGGGCTGCCTGCTCTGTGCCCCATCCTCACTCAACCCAGCGTGGTCAGTGCTCTTATTCCGTTGACAACAGGAGGAAACAGAACCTCGGGGCACTCAAGTAAACAATGGAGGCAGAAGGCAAACTTGGGTCTCTCAGTCTCCAGACCTGTCCTCTTTCCACTGTTCAAGGAAGCATTTCCTTTATTTCATATATCCTTATTATGGTCATGACATGTATCAACTGAGCACTCAGAAAAGAAGAATTCCCCAACAGGGGTGATTCAGTTCCCTGCAGGTGCCCATCTTTTCTCTTCACAGATCTCAGGTGTTTTAGAACGTGAACACAGGACCTCTCTCATTTTATCTGTAGGCCCTTCTCCAAATCAGTCATTAGAGAGAATGGAAATGACAACTATGACAAGAAGTCTGACCCCACAAGTGTCAAAGCCTTTCATGATGTGACATGTGGCAAACTCCTATTTATCTAGAACTCTCAGAAGAAAGATAAAGCAGTACTCCACAGACCGAAAGATTTAGTAGACAGCTTTGAGTCCTATACCTCTTACCAGTTGGGTGACCTTAGTCAATTTACTTACCTAGAGAAGCTGGAGACCCTAAATGACTTAGCTTCACGTTCCTCCTCCATGAAATGGTATAATAGTGACTTCCCTAAATAATTTTCAGTAGTATTAAACATAATTAGAGCTGGGCCCTGAAGATAGACCATCTCGGTTCATGCCCTTAATCAACTACCTACTACTTGTACAATCTTGAGCACATCCCCTAAACACTCTGTACCTTAGTTTCCTCAACTGTAGGGTAGAAATAATCATTATGCTTACCATATAATGTTTTTTATGAAGATTGAATGAATTAACATCCCAAAGTATTTAGAACAGTGCTGGCTTGGAGTAGGGATAGGTGAATTTAAATTAAAATAAGTAAGCAATGGCCACAAAGTACTTAGAGGCACATAGGAATTACTCTACAATGGCAGCCATATTTATGAGTGACTTGCAAAGATTTAGAGTATCATATCCTTAACTCTCAACAGTAGCCACTGCTCTGATTGTTAGTTGAGCCACCTATCTTTAGGATAGTGAGTTAATAGGCATTTCTCAAAGGTACGGTATGTGTCCAGATGGTATCATGATTGAGGATCTCTGGTTCCATGTACTACTTCTGGGCCTGACTGAATCAACAAGTCTTGCTTCCCCACAATCTGCAGATAGTCAGTGATCTAGCCCTTAGGCAACTCTCTCTATGGTCTGACTATGGAGAAGATTCCAGCAACAACAGCAACGCAAGCATTCTAGATACCCCTGAGAAGATGTTCTCTCTGTGGTGGCTGGCTCTGAACACAGCACTGGTTCTGCTTAAAAACCAGTTTATTTTCCCTTGGGGAGAGGCTAATTGACCCCCTTGACAATTTCAATGACTTGTAAAATTCTCTAAGATAATGCCTCCACACAAACGTGTTTATTTTGCTAAGAATTCACAATGCAAGACTAGGTCATGATCCTGGAGTTTGAGTGTCTGGATAAGAAATGATTGGAGAAAGAAGCCATGATTCATCAAGAACATTCTGAGGCTAAAGATCTGCCAGCATATCTGCAAACAAGGTTTTGGATAGACCTGTCCCTAACATTTGTGGGGTCCCAGACAAGAGTACAAATGGAATTCCACAGTTAAATAAATATGATCTGATATTCTACCTTGACAAAATGAGGTCATAAACTAGAGAAGGTCAAATCCATACTTAGAACTTATAGACTCCTCGTAATTTCTTGCAGGAATAATATGTCACAAGGAGAGCTATTCCATGACCCTTGACTCCATTCCAGGCCAGCAGGGGCCTCACAGGCTTGAGCCGGACACCACAGACCATGTATCCAGGATCCATTCACAGTCCCTTTAAATAGCCACCCTTCGGTTACCCCTTGGACTTAGAGGTCATACACTGGTGCCTGGCCCACCATCAAATGAACAGAATCAGTCTCGATACAGCATGAGGACTGTTCATGTAGAGAATTCCAGGAACCTCAAACTCAAAGCATAGTCTAGATGTGAACAGTGTGAGCTGGAGTGAGGGAGAGTCCCCTCAGTCCTGCAGACTTTGCCATGAAGGGGAGGTACGTGACTACAGGAGGCTAGATTGGGGGCCCCAAATGCAGAGCCTCCCTTGCCGAGGTCTATGTCTGAGACCTCAATTCCTGTCATTTAAAATGCTCAGTGACTCTGGGTGAAGAGTATACCGCAAAATCCCACAGTCTACCCAAAACCTACCTCCCTCTCTCCTATGCCTTTTCCTCAGACCCTGAGCCCTTCTGCTTCTCTTACCCAGTAGTCCCAACAATTCTGCATGACTTGAATCTCACCATCACTGGACCTTGAAAGCTTTTACTGGCTAGGCCTTCTTGTGTCTCTGACACTGGTGTGGCCTGAAGGAAACACATTTTAAAACACCCTGTGCCCCCCCATCACATCTCTCCCAGCAGAATATTGTTGCAAACGGTCTCATTTCTGTCCTGTTTCCTGTAGTCACCTGAGCTGATAACCAGGACACCGGACTTCTGGCCCCAGGTTAGTCACTAACCAGCTCTAACAGCCTAAGTTGCACATTTTTCTACGGCTATTGTTCCTTTGTTGTTGTTGTTTTCTTTTGTACTTAAAAAAAAAAAAAAGGTAAGCCATTGAGATCCATAGTGAAGGTATTTAAGTGCAGAATAATAAAGTAAAACATTTCTTTCTGGTAAGTTACACCATGCCATACATTATTCAAGCTTAGTATCTTCATTGATGGCAATTGCCTTTACAGGTCACAAAAACACTCAACAGAAACACTTCTAGTAGAGAGTTCTTTGTTTTTTGTCTGAAGGTGCTTTCTTCTGCAAAAAAAGCAATAACACTTCTATTTTGACAGTTTAGTCCAGTGGTGGTTAATACCACCCCCTTTAATTTACCTCAGTTTTCCCATCAGAACAATGAGGTGATGAACTAGGCAGTTGTTCTTGGCCCTTTTTGGTCTCGGAACCCCTTTCCCTTTATACACTTCAGAGTTATCAAGGAGCCCAAAAAGCTTTTGTTTATGTGGGCTACATCCATCAATACTTAATATGGATACATGGTTTCCAAAATTCTAATTTTTACTTAAAAGCTCAAATTTTATCATTGCCAACAAATACTTTTAGGTGTTTTTCTTGAGTTAGCAAACTTACTTCTTTTATTTTCAAGGAAATGTATATCTGCTTGCCATATCTGAACAAATAGTTTATCAATTATTTTTTTAAGTAAGGATAGCATACCATGAAAAATGACTAGTTCAACTTGCAACTCAAATAACTACAGAAGTGCTTTCCTTGGAGTAACCATCATACTTCAGTATGCAACCGATTCAACAGTAAAACTCCATGTACTCAAGGGTATAGAGTTAATAAAATTAATAATTTTCACTGCTTCATCAAAAACACTATTAAGTAAAACTAGCTTGGTTAGCTCCACTGCCTTGAAATGTGCTAAGGCACTGGCATTTTTACTCATCATTGCCTTTGTGCCATTGATACAAATGTCAACACAATTTTTTTTTAAAAAAAGAAAATAGGTGCAGTATTTTTATGAAAATAGTTTTGACTTCACTGACTCCCTGAAAGAATCTTGGAGACTGCCAGGGGCCCACAGATAATACTTTGGGTATCATTGGACTAGATCACTATGTGAGTCCCTTCCAATTCCAACATTTTTTCTATTTGAATATTTGCTTACTGTTATATAACTCATTATTCTAATGATTTGGTGAGACTTCTTCTTGGCCTATTATTTTTCTTCAAACCTGATTTATCAGAAGCTGGCTTGCTTCACTGTTTTTGTTTATTTGTTTGTTTGTTTGTTTCACTTCTCCTCATAGCTAGTTTTTCTCTCTGGAAGAATTGCTCTGCACAGTAGTTGCTATAATCTCCTTATGATTAGTTCATTCATTCATTCAACAACAATATTTAATGAAAGCTTAATGCTGGGCTCGGTGGCTCAGCCTGTAATCTCATGCTTTGGAAGGCTGAGGTGAGTGGATTGCCTGAGCCTGCGGGTTCATGACCCGCCTGGGCAACTTGGCGAGACTTCATCTCTACAATAAATCAAAAATTAGCCGGGTGTGGTAGCATGCGCCTGTAGTTCCAGCTACTTGGAAGGCTGAGGCAGAAGGATCGCCGGAGCACAGCAGGTCGAGGCTGCAGTGGCCGGGAGCGTGCCACGCACTCCAGTCTGGGCGACAGAGTGAGACTCCAATTCAAAAAAAAAGAAAGCTTATTACATGCCTACTGAAGTTCCTGTCAATGGGACACAATGACAGAACATAGTGTTCCTCTTCTCAAGAGGGTTATTTTTCTCCCAGTAGAAATGTACATGTAAATAGAAGATTACAGTGGAGAGTTTGACTACTACAATGGACAGTTTGAAGACCATGTGCCAGTGTGACCTGGAAAGAAATAAGTCCCATTAAATGGTATTCTGTAATGGCAGCTATAGGCTGTATACTAAACTTTACCACACACCAGAATCTTGACTAATAACCAGATAACCTTTTCCTACCTAGTATTTGTATACAACAAATAAAACAAATCAAGAGGGGGTTTTCAGCTCAGCGCCTTAGAAAGATGAGAAAATAAGTCCATAAGAAGAACTGAACCCAAAATTGATAACAAGAGTTCTCAATCCTGCCAATAAATTAGAATTATTTTGGGTGCTCTGTCTCCACATCCTGTTTAAAGGCATGGAACCCTTCCCAGTGATTCAGATTTAATTGGCCTAAGGCAAAGCCCAGGCATCAGTGTTTTTTTTCAAAGCTCCCATGGTATTTATAATGTGCACCCTGGGTTGAGAACCAAAGCTCTGTAATGAGATTCATAAAAAAAAATTTTATTTGATAAGGAAATAGTAGCTGATGCTACAAATAAACAAAATTTCAGAAACAAAACAGAAGGTGCTCCTGAGCAGCCAGGAAGCCAGGAGCTATCCCCTAAGTGCTAACTCAGAAAACAGGCTCCTAGCATCTTGTGGCTTTACCATGTTTTTAGTAGATGACTTCCAAGCTTAACTAGGAAAGAGGAAAAAGCATGGACATGGCACATGGGAGTTATTTATGGGCCAGGCATGAGTGAAGTCCATTTTTTTCTGTTCACGTTCTACTGTCAACACCTAACTGCAAAAAAAAAAAAAAAAAAAAAAGCTGGGAAATTTGGTTAGTTGTGTGTCTAGGAGAAAAAGGAAACAGGTTTTGTGTCTAGACAGTTTCTGCCACAGAGATGCTTACATCCAAATAACTTAGAAAATATAGCTGTCTTCCACAAATTCACTGCAAAGAAAGAAAGTGAGAGGAATCTACAGATTTTTAAAGACATAGAAACCAATTACACTTGGTGTACCTTATCTAGATCCTGGTTTAAACAAAATAAAATGAGCCGGGCTCGGTGGCTCAGTCTGTAATCCCGCGCCTTTGGGAGGCTGAGGTGAGTGGATTGCCTGAGCCCGATGGTTCGAGACCCGCCTGGGCAACTTGGCGAGACCTCATCTCTACAATAAATAAAGAAAATCAGCTGGGTGTGGTAGCGCGCGCCTGTAATTCCGGCTACTCGGAAGGCTGAGGCGGAAGGATCGCTGGAGCCCAGCAGGTCGAGGCTGCGGTGGCCGACCGGGAGCGGCCACTGCACTCCAGTCTGGGCAACAGTGAGACTCCAACTCAAAAAAAAAAAAAAGACAAAATAAAATGTAAAAAAATGACATTTATGAGACAATTGAATGCTGACTAGATGTTTGGTAGATATATATACTAAAATGCTTACAGATAAAATAATGTGATGTCTGGGATATGCTTCAAAAATATTGTGGGAGCAAAGGAGGACACAGATGAAATGAACTGATCATTGGGTGATAATTGTTGAAATTGAATTATGAGTATATGAGTCTGCCTGTTGAAATTTTCCATATTATATCTTTCTACAAAAAAGATGGTTGTGAGTTCTGGTTGTAGTGTTCAGCCTCCTTTTCCCTGTGGAACCTATGGGTCCTACCTCTGACCTAAGGGAACAGTCCCTCTGCTGGTCTGTCTGGATTTTTTTCTGAGAAGAAATGTAATTCTCCAGGGAAATCCCTTATTGTTTCAAAGGCTTTGTAACTAAGTCTTGGTCTTTATTTATATGTGCCCAGCTTGCAGCCACTGAGTCACCAGTTTTTCCTGGGGGCTTTGTTAACTCCTCACTGTCTGCAAGACACTAGCTGCAGCCAGGGGATGCTGCAGCTCTCTGCCTCTCCACTGATCCCCTGTGCCAGCATGTTCTATAGGGGCAAGCATTCCTCAGAGTAGGATGTTTACCAAAAGCCCCTATTAGTTAAAATAATTATTTCCTGCTTGAAAATAAAAACAGCAATTTGAACACACACCAATATTTCCTTTGTTCTATGTGTAAACAGAGTTTGAAAGAAAGACTGTGCACCACATTATGGGTAATGTTGTAGAGGAGAGTATAAGATTTTATATGTGTGATAATAAAATCTACAAACTAATTTTACTTATTCTTATTTTTCCTTTTCTTCTTGCCAAAAATCATATCAGTAGTTGGTATGTTCTCCAACACCAGCTTGAGGACACATTGACTCAACTCTCCTGATTCCCAGGATGCACCTTTAACAACTATCTTAGACGGCTTTTGCCCCAAAAGTCTTCCTCTGCCAGGGGATATCACCTCTACCCATCTTTATCTCCTCCTCTCTACATACAATCAGACTTCTCAAAACTAGAAGTCTTGCTTAGTTGTTTACATTCATTTATTCTGTGAAGCCTAATTCTCATGGAATCCCATCCTTCTCTATACCAACATCTATCCCTTCTTCCACATCTTCACAGCCACATCCTTCTGATCCCAGCCATTTCTTGTTTCTATTTCAAGAAGCTTTCACTTAGCAATCTATCACCTATTGTTTCCCTTTCTTTAATTTTCTGGAACGTAGGATTTTAAATAATGAACTTGATTTATTGCCCTTTAGTTCCCCACATATCCCACACACCCCACACTCTAAATGATTCCTTCTAGGTGCCCTCAACACAAGCATATCTTGTCTGCTTTTTCCCAAAGGAATATATTTTACCATCTGTGTTTCTCTAGTTCAGCAGCTCTCAGGTTCTAGAGCCTTGTGACATGTGGCAACTGGACAAGAATCAGGGTAGATTGGGTCTGCAGGTTGTAGATAACAAGCCAATGTCATAACTTAGAAAATACATAACTAAATTACACAGTCCATGTTGTAATAGATTTTCCATGTTGTTATTTTCCTAGCTTTGAGTGAAAATGTTTGTACAATTTTCAGATTACCTTTATGGTGCTATGACAAGTATGTGCGCTTACTCAGAGCAGTGTTAGAGGGGAAACAGTGCCACCTAGAGACAGTGGTAGAAGTAATTAACTGAAGATCTTTAGGAGGATGACAAATCTTAGGAGACAAAAGGTAGGGTTTCTCTGAGTTCCTCTACTCATTGCTAATTCTGGCGGATACGGGATTATTTTTAAATGAATGACTGTCTGTAGTCATTACTTCTGCAAACTTCTCACACTGAATGATCATGAAAGGAGCATCATTTGAAGGCAGATGGAGGTGACAAAGAAATTACAAGAGAGAAAGAGGAAATACGGGTGGCTTAGAAATTGTGAAACTCAATTCCAGGACTACCTCTGTGACGAATGGGTTATGTGGCATCACCCAGTCCTCCAAAGTTGTTTCCTCTGAAAAGATGACCTCTGAGCTCCTTACACACACACACACGCACACACACACACACCCCACAAAAAATAGGATACCTTCTGAATTTGTTTGCCGTCTTTCTCTTTCTGAGGAATATGCGTAAAACCATATATTAATACCAGACCCCAGAAAAATAGAGATTAACTGACGCTTACAAGGTAAGAAATTTTGTATGCTTTCATTAAAGCTAAGCATTCATATGAAGACTATCTTAATTCTACTATATTTTATTTTGTGCTATTTAATGTTGTAATTGAAAGCACTGTTTCTGAAGCCAGATTGCCAGAGCTCAAATCTTAAATTTTCCACTTACTCTCTGTATAACCTTAAATAAGTAGTTAGCCTGCTAACATCTCAAGTTTCCCTGCTTGTAAATGAGGAAGAATAAAAGAATCTATGTGATATGGTTGCTATGAGAATTAAATGAGGTGACTATATATATATATATATATATATTTCTTAGAACAGCGATTGGATCCTAGTGAGCATTACATAAATGTTGTCTGTGGTCCTGATTATTACAACAATTGAACAGAAAATTCCAGGTAGAAGAGTTCATAGTAAACCTCTTTTAATTTGTCAAAGCTTTCTTCCATGCCTGAATGGAATCGTATCTTTTTAAGAGACAAAAATTTCTGAGAATCTAACCCATTTATTCAACCAGGAGGGTTTTGTGAAATATGATACACATTTAAGTAATCAATTTATTACCTCCTGCTTGTTACGAGAAAACTACAGATAAGATTTTTCAAAATGGTGATCCCAGAATATCCCCCTTCCCCATATACATAAATATAACTTTTCCCCCACCCAGCACACCTCAATTTCTGTCCTCCCTGGTTCAATAAATGGCAACACCCATTTGCTTAAGCCAGGACACAGAAGCCTGACTCTTCCCTTTTCCTCATCTGCCACATCCAATCACTCAGTAACTACAGACA
Organism: Tarsius wallacei; assembly: GCA_963574415.1. NCBI lineage: Eukaryota > Metazoa > Chordata > Mammalia > Primates > Tarsiidae > Tarsius > Tarsius wallacei. The sequence continues at coordinate 16,181 of CAUYQG010001133.1, forward strand.
CTTCAACTTCCAGAATATACTTGGACTCTGTCCACCTCTCTCTATCTCCATAGCCCGATCTATGTCGACCCCATCCATCATGCTCCAGAACTCTTCAGCAGCCTCTGACTGGCCCTCGACTTCTCTTGCTTTCCTGCAATTCACTCAACATAGTTGTCATAGAGGCCCAGAAAATGCAAATAAGAGGTCATTAGTTGCTTTATATTTGTCATCTTCTATAATTCTCACAAAGTATAAAGGGTCTGACATTTGGCCCATATTAATTTCTTGCACTCCCTTGTCCTGATTCTATTTCTGAGGAGGCCTCATTTTTTCTATGTTTGGATCTCAAAGTCACATATCTTTCTCTGACTTCTTTCCTTGCTCCAGCATCTTATCAACTTTCAAGTGCTGAGGAAGTGAGATAAGGTATGTGTTGGATCAGCCAAAGTTTGATAGAAAAATTTGCTACTTCTTGAAGTCCTACTAGACACACATCGGAGAATTAGCAGCAGGAGACTCGGGTGGCGGATGGCTGTGTGTTCTTCTTTAAACGATTCTGAACCAAAGTTCCTAGCAGGGTACCTGGCACCACAGTTTTTCAATAAACATGAGCTGGATTCCTGCATGAAGTAATGAATGATTGAACAAATGATTGAACAAACCCACCTAGGGGCTGTCCTGCTTAGAGTCAGAGAAAGACTTGTCTACTCATCTCTTATGAGTCTATGGGTCTTCGTTAGAATTAGACACAAAAAGTGTGTTGGCAATATTGACTGTCCCCAAGTAGAGCCGAAGTCATGAAGCAGGTTTATGTCTTCCAGGAGTGTCACCAGTGACAAATGTCTTCCCCAAATTCCTCAGACCCCAGACAATTATCACAAAAGCTTGCCATAGCTATGTGTATTACCACTGCATATAAGTCTCAAAATAAGGAGTCCATTTAAAAACTAACCAAACTAAAACCCAGTTTTTGGGAAAACTGGAATCATCAGAGAATTACAAAATAATAACTTATTTCATACAGAGTAATTAATAGTCTCAAAGTGTTATACACATGGCAAGATGCCCACTTCAAAGGGAGAAGAGCATATGGTAACACTAAACACATCCATAACAAAGAAGCAAATAATAGTTAAACAGAAGGCTTTGGTTCCTAAAACCTGTACATTTGCACTGTCCCCTATGGTAGTCTAATTTTAAATTAGGACAGGTTTTGTAAGATGGGCCCATATTTGAGGAAGGTCAAGCACTGCCAAGGACTATTGTTAGCAGCAAGTTCTCCTTTCTTCCGTCTGTTCTTTCCTTTCTTCCTCTCTTCCCTCCTCTCTCCCTCACTCCTATCCTGCCCTTGGCCACAATGTGTCCAATAAACTCAGTATTCTCTGAACGAATATTTACTAATATAGAGTGGGTTTTTTAAAAATATATACAAATGGCAAATCAATATATTTAAATTATGTTACCTTACCAGCTATGAAAGAAATGTGATTTAAAGAAATTGGCACCATTGTATGTCTATTAAGATTGCCAAAAATATATATTAAATAATAATAATAATATCGTATTCTGGTAACATCACAGGTGTACTCATGTACTGTATTCATATGCTGGAATATGTTTGACAAACTATCTCAAGAGTTATAAAAATATTCATACCCTTTGACCCAATAATCTCACTCCTGGGAATGTCTCCTGGTTAAATAATGCCAAAATAGGAAAATGCATTATATACAGGATGAAAAATTTAAATATTTGAAATATTCAGCACTGAGAAATGGTTAAAAGGAGTATGATACATCAGTTCAATGGACTTTGGCATAGCCATTAAAACTTTGAAAGTATTTTTACATAATTGTCAATTAAGAAGACGAATATAAAATAGTGAACTGCCAGAAGAAAATCTAATTGTTGCCGGGCTCGGTGTCTCAGCCTGTAATCCCACGCCTTTGGGAGGCTGAGGTGAGTGGATTGCCTGAGCCCGCGGGTTTGAGACCCGCCTGGGCAAGCGAGACCTCATCTCTACAATAAATCAAAAA
>CAUYQG010001137.1:0-15544 GCA_963574415.1 Tarsius wallacei
AGCTGGGCGTGGTAGCGCGCGCCTGTAGTTCCAGCTACCTGGAAGGCTGAGGCGGAAGGATCGCCGGAGCCCAGCAGGTCGAGGCTGCGGTGGCCGGGAGCGGCCACTGCACTCCAGTCCGGGCGGCGGAGTGAGACTCCAACTCAAAAAAAAAAAAAAGAATATCCTTCATCTCTGCTCTGGGCTTCTCCCGTCTGTTCTGGGCCTTGACTTCTACTCTGATTTGTCAAGATGATCCCATGCACATTCTACCTTTCAGAAATTTTATCAAAATCTCATCCACAGTTAGACAAAGTCTTCTTAGGTATGGTACCAAAGGCATAAACAAAAGAAAATAATAAATTGTATTTTATCAGAATTAAAATTTTTGTCCTTGGAAGTTAAAAGACAACCTCTGGAATGAGAGTCTCAAAATTTTCATTGCTAATAATAGAATTTCAGATCTCAGACTCTACACTCTTGCATTGGTGACATTACTCCAAGTTCACACATTGCCTGAATTCCTCTTTTATCCACTCTTAACTGTGGATGAGATTTTGATAAAATTTCTGAAAGGTAAAATGTGCATGGAATCATCTTGACTTCTGAGTTCACTACCTTGCAAAACACCTCACTGTATATTTGTACGGCCCTGCTAGCTAGAAAGTTCTTCCTTGCATTGAAGCAAATTCAGCTTTTTTGTAACATTCTGTAACATGTGATCCTAGATAGACTTTTGTTTCTACCCAAAACAGACTTCTATGACCTTTTTCATATCACAGCCTTCTTGAAGGCAATTACTACTAACTTTTCAACATGGATTCTCCAGGCTAAACATCCTAAGTTTCTTCAGTGGCTCATGTGACAAGGTTATAACTCTCTGGTAGCTAAGCCAAGCTTGTTCCATATCTATATGCGAGGCATGGGTGGTAATGCCTATCGTCCTGAACTAGTAAAATGAATCAATGTCTGTGAATGTATTTTTACAATTTAAACTGTTTTGTAAGTATAAAATACTATTTAAATGTATCTGCTTCCTAGAGGTAACTTGGCAAAGCGTATTAAAATTTGTGACTCAAAATGTAGTCTAAGGGCACATGTGGCATCACCTGGAAGCTTGTTAGAAATAATCTCAGGCTCACCTTATATCTATTAAATCCTTGTCTGCATTTTAACAAGATCTGCAAGTATTTCACATGCACATTAACGTTTGAGAAGCACTGTAGACTTAAAAACGTGCAAACACTTTCATTCAACAGTTTCTGTTTTAGGTACTTATTCTGAGAAAAGGATGAGATAAGTGTGGAAGAGATGTATGTAAAGTACACAGCATTTTTATAATAGCAAACATTTACAAAGTACTTCAAGGTATCCTAATAGAAAAGTGACCGGGTGCCTTATAGTCTATCCATGGATATACCATTATTCACCCAGGGCTGACTTTGTAGAGCAAGCTTCTCAGTTCATGCTAGTGCCCAGAAGGTGGCTGCTCCTTAGCTGATGCATACTGCTGTGAACATAGGCCTATGTGTAGTTTGGCCAAAAAGAGTGTTAATAACCTCAAAAAAGTCATCTCTGGGGAAACCAGGCCATCTGCCTCTGTCAGCTCCATTCAGTCAGTTGACAGATTTGCTAGCATATCCGAGTTTCATTTTCCCTGTATGATAGTCATGTACAATTATTTCCAACAGTGCTTCCATTGATATTATAACCCACTGGATAAGAGACAGTGAAGATATAAGTGGATAATTGTTCACAGCCCATTTACAAAACTTGTGGGCCAATTGTCAGCAAAGTTTCTGAATTTTTTTTCTTTTTAACTGAGAAATGTGTCCAGTCCTTTTGTTACTTAGTCACTATCATCACTTCTGTTGTGTCTGTCCCTCTTGTCCTAGAATTGCTCCATTTATTAGACAGAGAAAGCCTTTATCATGACCAAATTCAGCTTGGGAAATTTCAGGGGAAATGATGTGTCCTGAACACCTTACTTAACGTTATAAAACAATTCCTCCCTCTTAATGCTCTAGGCCTCCCCCCCCCTGCTTTGTTCTCCATCACTTCCTCTGTAAGCAAGCTCCACGGTGCCAGGGAATTTTGCCTTTTTGTTCATGGCTATATCTGCAGCACTTAGAAAGTATTCCACAAGTATTTGTTGAATGAATTTATGTAAAACATCTCAGGATCCTTAGAACCACTGGCCTGTCGAGTTGGGGAATAGAGTCAATTGCATTCATTGTGTAGACTATATCTAAGGTACACAAGACTTTATAGCCTCCTGATGTCACCTTCTAGTAAATGTTCATGCTAATAACTGAGAGTACATGTAAAGGTAAGTTACACCATTCTATATCAAGCCAAATAGAGGGCAGTGGATAGGAGGATCTTACAAATCCCAGTAGGTTCATCCAAGCCCCTTACACACAAGCATAAAAATCAAGATAAGATATGGGTCTGGGCAAGATGAACAATCTAGGAACAGGTAACCACAGTGTTGTAAGACCCAGAAGTCATCAAGCCTAAGAAAACCAGACCAAGCCGGGCTCGGTGGCTCAGCCTGTAATTCCGCGCTTTGGGAGGCTGAGGTGAGTCGATTGCTTGAGCCCGCGGGTTCAAGACCTGCCTGGGCAACTTGACGAGACCTCATCTCTACAATAAATCAAAAAATCAGCCAGGGCATGGTAGCGCATCTCTGTAATTCCTGCTACTCAGAAGACTGAGGCGGAAGGATCGCCGGAGCCCAGCAGATCGAGGCTGCGGTGGCCAGGAGTGGCCACTGCACTCCAGTCTGGGCAACAGAGTGAGACTCCAACTCAAAAAAAAAAAAGAAAAGAAAACCAGACCAGAACAAGAATGCAAATTCAGTGAGATCAGGGACACAGTCTGCCCTATTTATCTAGGAGTAGTGATATGCCAGCAATTGAGCGTGGAACTTAGAAATGGGTATTGGATAACTAAACCATTAACTAAATGAAACTCATGCAGCTGTGAAAAATGCTACTATTAACAATAGGTATTAAGATACTGGAAAGTAAAAATAAATAAATAAAAGATGGAAATTACACTTAGACTTTGGTTCCATTTTTGTTTGTGTATATGTGTGTGTGTGTATATATAAACAGGTGGGCTGGGCACAGTGGCTCAGCCTGTAATCTCAGCACTTTGGGAGACCGAGGTAGGCAGATCAGATTGATTGCTTGAGCCCAGGGGCTTAAGCCCAGTCTGGGCAACACAGCAAAACTTTGTCTCTACAAAAAAAAAAAAGAAAGAAAACTCAAAATAATTAGCCAGGCATGGTGCTGTGCACCTGTTTTCCCACGACTCAGGATACTGTGGTGGAATCTGAGCCCAGAAGGTTAGGGCTGCTATGAGCTGTGATTGTGCCACTGTATTCCAACCTGGGTGACAGAGTGAGACCCCCAACTCAAAAATAAAAATAAATAAATGAGTAAATAGGTGAAAAGATATTCCAGAATGTCAATAGTAATTGTCTCTAGGTGGTGAGATTAGGGATAATTTTAACTTCCCTATTTGTTAATTTGTAAATGAACATTTATTATATCATTATAAAAAGGACTTTAAAACTATATGCTATTATTTACAATAGCAAAAACATAGAACTAACTGTGCTGCCCATCGAAAGAGGACTGGATAAAAAATACATATACACGATGGAATATTACGCAGCCATAAAGATGGACGAAATTATGAACTTCGCAGCAACTTGGATGGACTTTGAAGCTATAATACTGAGAGATCTATCACAGAAACATGTTCTCACTCATAAGCAGACCTTGAACAGCTATCATAATACTATAAGAAAAGGATTGGCAGTAGTGGGAAACTACCAGGGGATGGGGCAAGGACACCTTATCAACAAGGGTGCCTGCATAATGAAGTTGTATACCTAACCCTGAATTGACCCCACATATTTAAAATTAAAAATTTTTTTAAAACTATATGCTATATGTGTAAATGTGTATGTTGCTACTGTAAAGACACTCCCTCACTCCTCTTGGCCTCAGTGCATGAGGCTCTTGCTTCATAATTTTAGGCCTCCTAAGAAAGTCTTTGGGGTTTCAGCTGGCAGAACACTCAAGGAGGAGTGAGAGGCTCCTCCCATTTCTCCCAGCCAACACCAACTCTTAAAAATGCTTCTGACTGCCTCCCAGCACAAAATCAAGGGAGAAAACTGCTCTGTCCAAGGGATGGTGCCAAGAGCAAAAACAAAGGTAAGGATGATCCGCTGGGGAAGGCTGGGAACTCTGGCTGGAGATTTGGCTTTTCTCTCTAGTATACTATGTTATTGAATAGTTGGGCTTTGTTAAATGGGTTGCTTTTAAATGTTAAACCAAGATGTTGTAAACAAAGTTTGCATCAAAGTCCATAAAACAACTCAGCTTTTCTCAAGGGAAGAGGAGCCTGGGAAGAGCACTTGATTCAGTTCTTGCTGCTTATTCAGTTACCACTGCTACAGAGTTTAAAGCCAGTTACCTGACCACACCCTAAGAATTGTCTTGCCTTTTGTCCCAGTTAAGCGGTATTGATTGATCAACTCCTTGACAGGAAACCATGGCAAAGAAGGTGGCGGTAATCGGAGCTGGGGTCAGTGGCCTGATTTCTCTGAAGTGCTGTGTGGATGAGGGGCTCGAGCCCACTTGCTTTGAGAAGACTGTAGACATTGGAGGTCTGTGGAGGTTCACAGTAAGTGAGATTTTCTCGGGTCTTGAACAGGTTGTGCTGCTATTTCTGGGTAAATCATAGCTACTGATGGGCCCTTTTGAGGGATTTCTTAAGTAACTTTGATCAGATTTTAATTATTTATGCAGCTGCACAGGAACCAAAACCAAAGGCTGACACCTCTTCCCAGGCCAACACTTTCCCAGCCCAGGGGCCAACCCAGGATGTGCAGAAACCCCTTCTGGCAGCCCAGATTTTTATTTCATTCTCTAATATACTAGTTAGAAAATACACTGAGATTAGAGAACACTTGACAAAAACAGAAGCAGCGGGAATTCTTTTCAAGACACCTCCTCTGTTTCAGTCACAGAGTCAATACTTCTTCAGAGTGTGTTCTTACCACTATTTACTTTTCTCAGACAACCAATGTTTGTTTGCTGAGCTCTATGGTGACACTCTGGATAACTGCTGTGATACTGCTCATTAAATATGTCTTACTAATTACATATATTCTGCTAACTGGTCAAACCCCAATATTGATAATCCTAGCTGTCCTGCAGAATTTGTATAAAAATCGGAAATATGCATAGATGGGTAGCTATAAAGATTTATAATTATTCCATCTCACAACTTTTGGTCATATAGTCATATTTTTGCAACATTAGGTTCCTCAAATGCACATGACCTTTGAATAGATATTAGCTTGCTACCTCCTACCTGTAAGATATGGAGCAAGTCATTTGCATCTTGTGCCTCAGTTTACTCAGTTGCATGAGGGATGATAACAGAAAAGTGTGGTTATCTCATAATGCTATTTTGAAGATAAAGTGAGATAATTCATAGAAAGAACTTTGAACAGTTCTTGACTCATAATAGAGTTCAGCAAATGTTACTACCAATAAAAACTATATATTTTATAGATGAGCAAACAAAATGAGGAAGGTTAAGTTAGCTGGCCACAGTCACACAACTGGAGGAAGTGGCACTCAATCCCAGGCCTATGTGACTTCTAAGCAGCTAAGCCCTGATTTATACCCATGCCTTCACTTGCATTCTGGCTCAAAAAGATTAAACAAAATTTTTTGTTTTGTTTTTGTCAGATTCTTTCCATAGCCATAAACAGAAGTGTAAATTCAGAACTCAAGAGTAATCAAGTTAGGAATAGGTATCAGGTATATCTAAGTGAAGCATTAAAACACATAAGAACATTCTAGATGAAAACTCTGGAAAAGTAGACTTTCATATCAACAGAAACCATTCAAAGGATTCTCCTCCATGACTGACCAGGTATGGGGATAGCAAAGCCATCTAGCACATGTGCTTTGCCATTGCCAACTGAATCTCATGCCTAAAGGAATTTTTAAAAATATTAGGTGTTTCAAGTATAGGTGACCATAGACCCCACCTAGAGGGTTTCTTGAAAGATTTTGATTCCTGCGCACCAGGCCAGATCTACTGAATCAAATTTTCTGAAAATTTTAAATAAGAGTTTCAAATGAATCCTATGATGAGACAAGATTGGCAATCATTGCATAAATACCAAATAAAGAAATTATTCATTCAACAACCCAAACACACTCAGAGTTAATGATAGAGAAGGAAGAGATCAATCCAGTATGAGACAGGTAGCTTTACAGAAAGGAAAAACTGGATAAACAGCTTGAATCATGTTCGTTTCTTACTAACTGTTCATTGGAATCATTATAGCTTTTCCTGAGAGAGTAATATAATATGATGGTCATTCTTGTCTTAACTAAAGATATTTTTTTTTTACTCTAGGTTCACATATAGATTTCAATTTGGATTTGTTTTGTTCCCAGGTAGATTTTTAACTTAAGGAAGAAATGTAGAAATTACAGTCGTTCCTCGTAAATGTGGGAGATTGGTTCCAGGAAGACCAAAATCCACGCAGAGGCAAGTCCTGCACAGGGAGCATGCATGTAGGAAAGATGGCCCCCTTGTATATGCGGCTTTCATATCCTGAAAATACTATATTTTCCATTCACATTTGTTTGAAAAAAATCCACGTATAAAGTTAGCCCGTGCAGGTCAAACCCCTGTTGTTGAAGGGTCAACTGCATAACAAATTTCTGTTTAATAATAAATTCGTGGCTATTTTGTTTGATTAACTGATTTGGGCTTTACTGTTTAAGAACCAAATATCCCTTATTTGGGTAGCATTATTATCAGCAAAAAAGGTGAGAATTATTTTGAGTGGTCTGTCAAAAGTATGATTTGGTAAATCCGGGAAGCTACTTTTTGTCCCCAAATATTTCTCTTATTGCCATTGACTAAAATTTCGGCATTAGATATACCTTCCTGTGGTATCTCTATGCTAGAAAAGTTAATTTAAAATCAGAATTAAGTCTTACTGGATATTAAAGGGTTAAGTGGGTAGCTCTGGCCAGCAACATCTCATTTCTCTGCACAATACCTCTAGGAAGTAGGTATTTTAATGATCCTCATTTGCATGTTAAAGAAACTGAGGATTGGGATAAATAATTTGCCAAGATGGTGGTAAAAGAACAAAAATGGAGGTCTGTACAAGTCCTGTGCCCTCATACTTAATAACCTCACTGAAGTATTGAGAAAGGAAAGCAGGGTCTTCCTTCAGCACTAGCCTTCTCTGCCTTCTCTATTGCTCTTAATACCTCATATTCAGAGGGAAGTTACCAGTATGCATTGCTTTTATTAGCTTGTTTGCTTTTAATATTTGGATCTCCTCTTTTGCCAGCTATATATGCTCAGTTATTTTAACTAATCTTCATATATTAGCCTCTAGTCTTTTCTCTAGGTTCAAACTTAAACATAATTTTCTCTCTTAAAATGTGACTCCCCCAAGGTTCAATATTCCAGACAAATTTATTTTATCAACATATATTTTTGTAAAACCAAAGAGGTTCTAGGCACTGCATTAAAGAACGGAGAATGAAGTCAGACACAATCACTACTCTCAATGAATTTATAATCAACTGATTTGACAATTACTCAACTTGGCTTACACTGCACTTGGCCTGGATGCTACATCTCTACTAAAATGCTTCAAGATCGCATTAGCTTTTTCTGCATTCACAAACCAAAGCTACCATTTGTATAATTATTTTTGCACTATCTCTTTTTATATTCACAATAATCTCCTACACTGGTTATTATTAATTCCAACTGAACTGTGAGAAAGTTGAGGCAAGTGGCTTGCCCATGACTTATAATTGGTAGGTGAGGATCATAGAACCAGCCACAGTACTGAGCTTAACTATACATGGGTTCACCATCATGTCTCCTCTCACATCATTCATACCAATCCGAGACTAATTCAACCCTGGGAACATTTTTATTTGAGCCATTGGGAAGCAGGTCACTATTACCCTATCTTTGTGAAACTGACTTTTCAATTCTATTTATAAGAATTCATATTTATATCTATTAAGCATTATTTAGTTGGTTTCATCCTTAGTTGGGAAAAATTTATTTGAAATTTCAATCATCTGTCATTTTTTTTTTTGCCTCCCTGCTTTCTGTATGCACAAACTTGTTCATCTCTATCCGTCTACATTAAAGTTATTGATCAAAATGTGCATTATAGGAAGGTAAAAATATAAAGCAGCTGTCTGGGATATCATGTGGTGCCATCTCAGCACTGACCTAAGCACTCACTCCATCTGTTTTTCTATCTCTCACAACCTCTCTTCTATTTTAATTGGCATGAGTTTATCAACAGCACATTCTGTTCTCTTAGAGTATAACATCATGCAGAACTAGCTTAGAAAAAACAGTCATTTGCTTTCCAGAAGAGATAGCTGTCTTATCCTTGTTTTACTTGCAGATATTTCCTTAGATAAGCTTATCCAGTGAATCTACCATAGCATAGCAATTTTCCAGCAATCAAATATTAAATACCATGGTCCTTCAGGCCTCTTCACCAATAGTCTAAGATATACTTTCATTAATTCTCTATAATATTTTTAAAGAAGAAATGTTTTCAAGCATAGAACAAAAAAAAGTTTGTGGCATCCTATCAGCAAAACAATTTATTTATTCCCATCATGCTACTGAATGCCCATTTTAGTATCACTAAGCCCTACCTGAAGTGATGAAAAAATGCTTCTGGTTAACATTAGTCATTCTTTTGTTCATTCAACAAGTGCCTACTGTGCCCCTGATGTATACTATGTGCTCAAAATACAGAAATGCACAGTCCTTGCTGTCAAAGGGGAAGAGTACAAAAAAAAATATCCATCAGAATGCAGTTTTATAAGGGCTGAAACACTAAGTATTAATGAAGCACAAAACCTCACTAGCAGAGCACAGGGCAGGCTTTCTTGAGGGCTGGTGTTGTTTTGTGTATTTGTCTTGACAACGAGTAGAGATCAGGCATGTGAATATGGAGAAACCATGTTCCAGGCAGAGCAAATGGCATATGCAAAAATATAGAAGCTTAAGAACCAAACACACTTAGAAACTAGAAAGTCACATGATACAGCTGGAATGAAGCATGCAGGTTGGTGAGTGATGACTGATAAGGCTAGTGGGAATAACAAGAATTTGATCATGAGGAGATTGTGCTCCATGTAAATGAGTATATCCTCTGCCCTGAAGGCAGTACAGGGAAGTGGTCAACACCTGAGTTTAATTAAGAGGCTCTTTGTGATCAAGGCCAGTGATCTGGGAGGTACCATCCTAAGGGAAAGACAACAAAATGTTGCAATACTTTAACAGATATGGCAGTTCACAAAGCTCATTGTTCATCAGAGTCAGCTGGGGAGCACTTCTAAATTGCCTAATTTGGGCCCTAAACGGGTCAACTTAGATTTTATATTTTCCAAAGTTCTCTGAATTCTTCTAATGCAACTGGTCCATTGTCTAGCATCTGGGAATCAGAATTTTACCTCTAATTGTAGGTCAAAGAAGTAAGGAGAGTTTTATTATATTCAATTCAAGTAATGAAATAAATAGATGTAAGGTCTGAAAAAGTGAAAAGATAAAATGATAGAATACTTTTTAAAGAAATGCAATTTTATTATTCCCAACTGCTTATAGCCATGAAAGCAAAGTACTGATTGGTAAAGGTCAGTATAATAATGTTTCCTAAAGAAAAAGGTTAATTTGTAAGTTTTTGTAATTCACATTTATAAGTGAATCTATTTTTGTTTTTAGTTTGCTCCTTTGAGATTCGGTATTACCCTTACAATCTCCCTTTAAATATGGTTTAGTTTTTACAACCTTCTTATTTTCATTATAAATTCTTGATACTGATCAGTTTCAATTTTTTTAAAATCATGAATTCTAAACTAGTGCTATCTGAACTAACTTGATTTTGTTACAGTTTTCTGATATTCTGATTTTTTTTTCTTTTTTAGTCTGAGCCTCATTTTGTTACCCAGGCTGTGGTGCAGTGGCACGATCATGGTTCACCACAGCCTTGACCTCCTGGGCTCAGGTAATCCTCCCACCTCAGCCTCCCGTGTAGCTGGATCTATAGGCATGCATCACCATGCCTGGCTAACTTTTTTAAATTTTTTTGTAGAGATGAGGTCTTGCTGTGTTATCCAGGCTTGTCTAGAATTCCTGGGCTCAAAAAATCCTCCTACCTTGGCCTCCCAAAGTGCTGAGCATACAGGTGTGAGCCCACACACCAAGACTTGAAAATTCTATATTAGAAGAAATCTCTATTATATGATCATTTGTCTCAAACAAGTGAATTGTAGCAAATTCTATCGATAAGGAAATTCAGGCTATCTATCTCCAAAACCCAAGCACATTTTGCTTCAATACAGTGATAAGCTCCATGAGGCTAGAAACTAAGTTTGTCCTGTTTGCATCTTATCTCTAACTCCAGGCTTAGGGTCTAGGCAGGACAAACATTTGATGCATACTTGTCTATTAAATCAAACATCTTCCTTTCACAATGCTGGGAAAATTAAACCAGTTTTACCCAGATTAGTCTAAATACATAGAAATCTACCTCAGCCAACTAAATGCAGAAAGAAGCAACTATAAAGACAAAGCTTTATTTCAACTGCTGTCTACCAACCAACCCAGCAATAAAGATTATCACTGGTCTTCAGAAAAAGAACTGTGGTGCCATTATTGTTTGCTGATAAACTACACAAGTAAAGCCCCCAAAGGAGAGATTTCCTTGGCCCTAAAATTACTATTACTAAAATTACCAGTTCTTCTCATCACTCAAAATTCCCTTAGAATTGACCTAACAAAGAAGCCCACCACATTTTAAAGCCAATTTATTAGGTGCTTAAAAACTAACATTCTGGCTACAACAGACCTGGTTTAACTAATTCAAAACCATGACTGGTTTGGTAAATGTAACTCTAGTGGCCGGCCGGTCATAATAGAAAAGAGGCAAAGAAATATGCAACACTTATTTTGAGCCAGGCATTATGCTAAACACTTCATCTAATCAAATTAAAGCCTCAAAGCAATTATTTGATGTTGGAGTTATTTATTTATTTATTTTTTAGTTGGAGTCTCACTCTGGCACCCAGACTGGAGTGCAGTGGCTGCTCCCGGCCACCGCAGCCTCGACCTGCTGGACCCCGGCAATCCTTCTGCCTCAGCCTTCCAAGTAGCTGGAACTACAGGCGCGCACCACCACGCTCAGGTAATTTTTGATTTATTGTAGAGATGAGGTCTCGCCAAGTTGCCCAGGCGGGTCTCGAACCCGCGGGCTCAGGCGATCCACTCATCTTGGCCTCCCAAAGTGCTGGGATTACAGGCTGAGCCACTGAGCCCAGCTATGTTGGAGTTATTAATGAGTCTATTTTGCAGGGGGAAATGAGGAAATGAACTTATGTAACTTGTTCCTGGTTACAAAGCCATTAAAAGTGGCAGAATCAGGATATCAATCCAGTGAGTCTAACTTCAGAGTCCTCATGACTCTCTCTGCTCTGAGCTATCTTGAGAAAAATTAGTATTTCTTTGCTTCATGAAATATTTCCTATTTTTGAGAACTTGGTTGGATAAGAAACTCAGACATTGTTTGCCAAAGACATTGCATTCAATCATGCTGAAATACCCAGAAAGAGTTTACACATCATTTGAGTTTACTATTATGCAACTTGAAGCTAGTGTTTGAAAATAAAACTCATCCAGAGTTTTCCCTGTGTTCACGTCTAACTCCAAAGGCCAAGCTCCTTCTACTAGTTTAGGCTGCCTCTCTCAGTGTTGTCAAGAATCTACAGAGCCTTGATCTAAATATCTTTCAGGAAAGTAATGATGTGCTATGCATAATAATGAGAAAGGAACATGTATAACTGAGTTATTGTGGTGTCTGGAATAGAAGTAAATATTTACTTTCCTTATTTGAGCAGTCTCTGGAAAAGACTATGGTCTTGTTTATGTAAGACTAAGTAATTTATTTCAATTAATGACTGCAAGCTTTTCATCTTTTCCACCCGCCCCAGTGCTGAGTCAAAATAGCGACTACTATTTCCCTGGATTAGGCTTTAGTCTCTGCATATGCAGAAGCATCTATAGAAGAGGTCTTGAGTAGCATTATTTAAATTTTCTTATAAAAACCTCTTTGATAATACGCAGATTTCAGGGACACTGAATCACCATTCTTGGCTCTTTTTATGATTTAACATAAAGGACATTATGCAAAGCACTACTTGCAAAGGAAATTATAAACTCAACCACAGCATGTGCTGCCTCAGGTTTTACCAAAGCACACTTGCTAACAATAAGATTCAAGTTTCAGATTTGAGTGGTGTCATGCTGCTCATCTTTGACACTTGAAGAAGGTTGATTTGTGTAAAGCATACAGTGAAGGCAGAGAAATTCAAATCAAGATGTGAACATTCCTTGCCCCCCAAAGTACTCATTTTACTTGAAAGTCTCTATTATGTTCTCTGACCAGTGTTACTGTGTTTATTGGTTTCTAAAGGGGTCAAGGGTGTATACAGCCTTCCCAGGGGAAACTAAGGAAGTAAGTTGGTTGTCACAAAGACTGACATAAATAGATGAAGAGTTGGGATGCTAAATGTCCTGCAGCGTGCCAAAGAATTGTCCCTACCCCCAATTCCACCAATGCTAACAGCACCTGCCAGTGAACAACACTGGCAGGCGACAAACAGTTCCCGTCATACAGAATGCTGGAGCACATACAATGCAGTTAATCACCTAAACATGTTGCCCTACTACATACTACATGGAATTCATACCACAAGTACAACAATGAAAGACAAGTGCATCACTCAGGGCTAGATGTGAGAAGAGGAGTAGGAAACCAAATAATGTTTCATGTATAATCATCACTAATTTTTTTTTGTTGCTGTTTTTGGTTTTGGTTTTTTTTTAGAAAGCAGGACTTATTGAGAGGACAGAAAAACTCCCACAGTGGGAGGGGACCTGAGGGGGTTGTCCCATCACTAATTATTTTATTTGATCCTTTAGGAAAATGTGGAAGAAGGCAGAGCAAGTATCTATCAATCTGTCATCACCAAGACTAGCAAAGAAATGTCCTGTTTCAGTGACTTTCCAATGCCTGAAGATTTTCCAAATTTTCTGCACAATTCTAAACTTCTGGAATATTTCAGGTTTTTTGCCGAAAATTTTGACCTTTTAAAATACATTCAGTTCCAGGTGCTGTATTTTGTGGGGAAGAGGTTTTCTGCATTAGTTCAGCTCATACTTTAAAAGAAAAGTTACTGTGACAATGAAGAAATTGTGAATAAAGTATCCCACTCTAATTCTCTGTAGAAAGATAAGGCATGATATAAAAACCAAAAAGTAGTGTCCATTATCCCTGATATTATAGATTGTATACATTAACCAAAGAGGGAAATCATCTGTTAAAATTAAAGGTTTGAATTATGATGGTATTGATAGCAAAACGGCATCTAAACAAATATCTATTACCAAGTATACTCCTAGCCTTATTTCCCTTGAAAGGACATTATAAGAAAATTAAACTGCTGTTTCATTTTAACTTCTCCGTAGAAGTGGGATTTCTTAGAAATATAGTAAATAAACTCACTGCTCTCTGTTCATCTCAGAATCCTGTTGAACCTGTTTTTGCTTATAATTTTCTTCTGGATGCAACCTCTAGCCACATAAAGCTGGCCAGATCATTTTGAAATACACTTAGAATTACCCCTTCCTGTGCTTCTCTAAAACCAAAGAATCAACAACAACCAAAAATAAAAACCCACAACATTTCATTAAACATGCTGAATTTGTATCAATAACCTACACTCTGAGAACTAGTAACTGTGCTCAGAAAATAAAATGTAAATTGCATTTCTGGGTAAAAAATGATCAGTGAGGCTTATTTTTTATTTTTACTTCTTCTGAGTTGCAGTCTCACTCCATCGCCCAGGCTGGAGTGCAGTGGCACACTTATAACTACCCCAGCGTCAACTAACTCATTGAGATTTATTAGATTTATAACATAAACCTACGATTATGATAAAGCCTTTTACACAGAGTAATATACTCTCAAGCATTCTGTGAGGAGACTTACCAGAGACTTTACAGGAGCTAAGTACATAAGGACAGAAGAAGGTGCAGCTGCAAAGTTTGAAATGACAACCTGAACTCACCAAAACCCTGAGTCGTTCTGCTCTGTTAAGCCTGCTCTGTGCTCTGTGCTCACCTTCATAGGATACAGCACCCTCTATCACAATCCGAAAGATGCTATGGGATGGTGCTGCATCATCCACACACTTCCCAACCAAACCTCTGTCCTTGGTTTAAGCATGTATCTCAGAGAAAGCAGCCAGAGCCCAAATAAATCCTCACACATATCTCATGGTTGCAGTCAGTGGAGCTAGCCAGGGCAGACTCACCTGTGATAGAGAAGGTCACAACAGAGAGCAAGCAAAGCAGGCAGAGCATCACTCTGAAACATGGACTGATCCCTAAGGAAGAAGCACTGGGAAGAGACATTAATGGCAATATTTAAGTGTAGCATCTAAAACCCAATCACAGTATTGTCAATACAGCATAAAGGCAACAGCAGGAAAAACTTCAGGACACAAATAGATATAACACTCAGACCAGCAATACAAGAATATTTGGTCTAGGTGCTACTTCACAAGCGAAGGCGTTCAGACCCTTCCCCCACAACATTCGTCTCCGATTCTGGCTCACTCCAGATGTGAGGCACTGTATGAAGCCCCCTCCTCCAGCCTAAATTTACAAAATATTAACAGCTAACAGTGCTCATCACTTGCCAGGCAATACTTTTGTACTTTGTACATATCACCTCACATAATGTTCACAATAATGCCACGAGATAGGTTCTGTTTCTATCCTCAATTTACAGAGAGAGAAACTGAGGCACAAGAGAGATTTGAAATAGCTCGCCGAGGGCAACACAGCTGGTAAGTAGTGGGACAGGGATTCAAATCCAAACAGTCTAGACCCAGAGCCCATGATCTTAACCTCTTAAGTGAATTGCTTTCCTTGCAAGTGTTTGTTAAGTATAGCCTTGAACTGCAGAACTCATAGAATGGTATGAAACAATTTGAGAAACAGTTCAAATATGCACTTGGAAAATGAGAAAGTAACAGTAAACAAGATAAAATACATAGTATTTGAAAAGAGATTTAAATGTACCTTTTGAAAACAAGGAAAATCTTAGGTAGCAAGGTAAAGAATACATCTGAAAGAGGAAATGTGCACTTGAAGAGAAAGAGAATCACAGTATAAATTCAAAGTCATGCCTAGCTTTTAAAATACAGAATAATACATATTTACGTGCTTAAAATATTAAGTGTGGAAGGAAGGCGATTTCCCTTGTCATCCTCCCTCCAGGAATATACAGATGCCCACACTTATGCCTGTGTGGTCATTCAGCTATGATCACACATTTCTGAGGACTCCAATAGTTCTCCTGCACCATAAAATAAGCTTGGGTGGAGAAACTGAG
>CAUYQG010001141.1:0-29094 GCA_963574415.1 Tarsius wallacei
CCTCAACCCCAGGACCTGGAGGAGGGCGAAACTTTGTCCAGCAGCTCAGATAATTCTCCTTCTTATACATATATAGAAGAATCATCGAAGTCCTCAGTAGACATTAAAGCGGAAAGGACCATGAAAATCTACTATACAGAGTTGGTCCAATTAAAAAGGGGTGTGGCTTTTTTGGAGGAGGAGACTGAGCAAGTATTGGAGCCCCCCGCAAAGAAGCTTAAATTAAAAACAGTGGCCTACCAGGAGAAGATCCAGGAAAAACCCTCCCTCTCTCATACACCAACTATGGACCTCCTCACTGACGGTGAGCCTGACTTCGATAACAACACAGCAGAGGCACCAGCTCCAGAGGGTTGTTCCAGGGCCAAGACACCCGAATGGCTGGTGGGCGCAGAGAGTGGCGTCAGGTGCACTGCCTGCTGTCGGGTCTTTACAAGCTTGGAGGTGCTCAAGAATCATGTGGAACATGGAGTCAGTCAGGGTTTCAGCTGTCGTGCCTTCCACCTTGCCTACGACAGGATGAGAAAGAAAAGGGAAAAACGGAGGAAGAAGAGAGGAAATCATGGCAATGACATCTAGAAGCAATAAGAAAACACATACAGCATGAGAACATTCTCATGCAATTAGAAAATGTTCAACTACTAACAGACACTGGGTCCACTCTTCCAAGATAAACCAAGGGTCATGAGAGTCTCCGCCCCTTCAGCCATCTTCCCTAACCTAACACCAATCCGAGAGGCACAGGACAAGGCCCTGTCCCTGACGAAGGGTTGATATGATATGCAGATCAGACCTAGTCCTGCCCTTTCCTGGATGTGACTGGGAGGACACTCCTGAGAGTCTCTAACCACAGGAGAACTCACACCGAGTGGAATCTTTCTTTTCTTCTTCCTGTGGCCCATTTTCCATGGTGGCTACTTAGAACGAGGAACAAAGTCTGTCTCCTCAAAGATGTCAAAGTAACCGAGAGAGGAGGAATGGAGGCTAGCCTTGTGTTCTAATTTCTTTTTATGAAAATATTTAAATGACTTGCCCTTTCGAGGTCCCCTGTGTTCTATTTTGAAAGTTTCCAGTTTTCATGTCTTATTCTTAATTTTTGTTTTGGTTTGGAATGCCTTGTTTTGTGTGACAGTTCAGAGAAATTAACAGTTGACAAAACTGCAATGGCTTTGTAAAGCCAGGCTCATAACACAATCCATAGAGTGTCTCCTTTTCACTTAGGAGAATCTGTCTACCATTGGATACCCTGACAGGGGCTAAGCCCTCTTCCCTCCAATAAGGAAAGCTGGCTCACTTGTTATTCCATGTTCAGATTCACTTCTGTATATGAGTTTAGTGCAGACCATAACTTCTGTGTCATCTTTGTGGGTGATAACTTCAACATCAGTGCAGCTTTCAAAGCTTTCGTTATGCCTTTTTTTTTTAATTTGAAAATGTTTACTTTTTTTTAAGCGATGGGCTACAACCTTCAACCTTTTTAAATTTCTTTGCCTGTTACCCAGCTCATAACCTGATCCATATGATTTCTAAGTATGGAGTAAGCAGTTTACTCTCTTTTCTGACATCAATAGTCATATAATCAGCACATTTCTGTCTCTTTAATCATAGATACGGAGTTCCCATAACTACTACTAGGCAATGGAGTTACTGAAATCTTTCTCATGGATTGGGATAACCATAAGTAGGACACGAAATACAGAGTAGAGCATGTTTTTTCATCCCTATTTCCCTCAAATTTCCAAAGGTAATTGATGTGGCTTTTAATTTGAATCAGAATTGTGGCAGGTAATTTTAAATATGAGCCTAGCCCGTGAGAGTTGCTATGACTCTTCTGATCCATCTTGCACATGTGCCTCTTGAGTCAAGGACTTGGATACTCCAAATATTCTTCTTTTATTTTCAACTTTTTTTTTTTTTGAGTTGGAGTCTCACTCTGTCGCCCAGACTGGAGTGCAGTGGCCACTCCCGGCCACTGCAGCCTCGATCTGCTGGGCTCCGGTGGTCCTTCCACCTCAGCCTTCCAAGTAGCCGGAATTACAGGCACGGGCTACCATGCCCGGCTGATTTTTTTATTTTATTGTAGAGATGAGGTCTTGCCAAGTTGCCCAGGCGGGTCTTGAACCCGCGGGCTCAGGCAATCCACTCACCTCAGCCTCCCAAGGCGCGGGATTACAGCTGAGCCACTGAGCCTGGCTTTGGGCTATCCTTTCTATGGGGTTTGCTTGTTCCAGGCCTTGAAAAAAAATCCCTTGAAAGATATGATAATTAATTTCTTACAATGAGTTTTATTGAGTTTTAATGTATATACTATAAAATGCACACATTAAGCATACAGCTGACAAATGTATACATGCATGCAGTAAGCATTCCAGTCAAGATGTAGAATATAGTCATTATCCCAGAAAGTTCCTTTATGCCCCTTTTCAGTCAGTTTCTGTGCCCCACTGTTGTAATGTCTATCAGGATAGACTAGTTCTGGCTGCTTTTTGAACTTCATATAAATGAAATATGAATACACTATATACTACTGTATGTGTTTTTTGTATCTGACAATTTTTGTTCTTCAAAATGTTTTTGCAATTCATCCATATTGGTGTGTATATCAGTTAGCTGTTTTCTTTATTGCTGAGTACTATTCTATTACATGAATTTATCAAATGTGTTTATCCATTTTCCTTTAATGGACATTTAGGTTCTTTCCAGTTTGTGTAATTTCAGAGAAAATAGCTATAAACCTTCTAGCACATGTCTTTTCGTGAACATGTTTCTGTACACATTTCTAGTTTTAAGTATGGCGGTCCTCTATGTCTCTTGTTAAAATTATTTTAAGTATTTTATATTTTTATGTTTTTGTAGATAGTGTTTTATTTTTATTTATCTTTTTTTTTCTTTTGAGTTGGAGTATCACTGTGTCGGCCAGGCTGGAGTACAGTGGCATTCTCACAGCCACCCCAGCATCAACCTGCTGGACTCCAGCGATACTTCCACCTCAGCCTTCCAAGTAGATAGAACTACAGGAGCATGCTACCATGCCCGGCTAATTTTTTGATTTATTGTAGAGATGAGTTCTAACCATGTTGCCCAGGCTAGTCGCGAACCTGCAGGCTCAGGCAATCCTCTTGCCTCAGCTTCCCAAAGGGCTGGGATTACAGGCTTGAGCCACCACACCTGGTTTATTTATCTTTTTAATTGCTTACTGTTCACATAAAGAAACAAATTGGCTTTTCTATGATGACTTTTCCAAACTCATTATTTTCCTAGTTTTGTTGTTGTTGACTCCTTGGCATTCTCTATGCATACAATCAGGTCTTTATCTGTAAATGACGACTATTATTTCCCTCCATCCACTAAATTTGTGCTTACTTTTTCTCTTCTTTAGCTCTGTAACTTCTTAAGGTGGAAGCGCAGATGATTAATTTTAAACCTTTATTTTTTTCCTAACATAAACACTTAAAACTATAAATTTCCCTCTGAGTGCTGTTTTTACTGCATCCTACAAATTTTGATACCTTGTTTTCTTTATCATTCCATACAAAATATTTTGTAAAGTTTCTTGTGGTTTCTTCTTTGACCTATAAATTATTCAATACTATGTTGTTTAATTTAAAATGTTTGTGGACTTTTAAGATATCTTTTTTTACTGATTTGTAACATTTATAATTAACTCATTATAGTAAAAAAGATACTTTATATGATTTTAATCTGAAAAAATTTATTAAGATAATTTTATGACCAAGTATATATAGTCTTTCTTAGGTATCCGCACTCAGTTGCTCATAACAATCCACTCCAAAAACTTAGCAACTTAATTACAACAATGTATCATTTTTAATAATTCTGTTGTTTGTCTAGATGTTTCTTCTGCCAATTTCCTGTGGTCTCACTCATGAGGCTTTATTCAGCTGGAGGGTCTTCTGGGGGCTGGCTCAGCTAGGACAGTGGCATGGCTGGGCCTCTCTCCATGTGCTTTCACTCCTGCGGAGGTTGGCCTGAGCTCCCTTGCTTAGTGGCAGCAGCTCTCGAAAAGGTTAGGGGCAGAGTGTCAAGGGCCTTTGAGACTTTGACTCATAAGTATTATAACATCAATTCTGTCATACTTACTGGTCAAAGCAAATCACAAGACCAACTCAGATCCAAGAAGTGGGAAAATAGACTCCACCTCTTGATGGAAGGAGGGACAATTGATTTGTGGCCATGTCTAAAGGTTCAACAAAGTCTTGGAAAACACACTCTTGCAATTTTTGTGTGTGGTGTTCTATAAACTTCTATTACGACAAGTTGGTCAATATTGTTCAAATCCATATCCTTACACATCTTTTATCTACATGATTTTTTACTCCACAACAATTGTGCATTTGTCTATTACTCTCTTAAACTTGTAAGTTTTTGTTTCATGTGTCTTAAAGCTATGATTTTAGATCTATACATGTGTACATATAAGATCATTATGTCTTTTTTGATAAATTTTCTTTTCACATTAAGAAATGTTTTATCTCTGGCATAGAAACTTACTGTGCCAGTATTAATTTTGCCACACTAGCTTTCTCTGAGACTTCCAGCTGAGACAGCCTCCAGCCAATTTCAGAATGGGCATGAGGGGAAAACTTTTATAAGGTGTTCATGGAAGTAAGACAAAGAAAATATTTGATTGGTTAGAGTGGAAATCCTTAGTTAGGGGTTATTTTTTGTATGGTACTCTTAAAATAACTAATAGGAGGCCTTTAGGCTGAGATAACTCCAGAGCCTTAGACTTCTAGGTAAGCAAACCAAAACCCAAATTAACATAAGCAATATAACAAAAGTTAAACTAGTCAGAAACCATCAACTAATTTCTAA
Organism: Tarsius wallacei; assembly: GCA_963574415.1. Lineage (NCBI taxonomy): Eukaryota > Metazoa > Chordata > Mammalia > Primates > Tarsiidae > Tarsius > Tarsius wallacei. The sequence goes on from CAUYQG010001141.1 coordinate 4,837, forward strand.
CTAGTGGCTTCCTCTGTAGCTCCCTAAACCACTGGAAGTCTAGTGCTGCCCAATTCATGAGTCACTGAATGCACAAATAAACTCTGTAAAGTTCTAAAGTGCCCAAGTTTACCTCCTAACAGTATACATCTTTTCATCCTTTTACTTTGAAATTATTTGTGTTTTTATATTAAAGTTTATTTCTTATAAACAGTATATAATAGAGTCTCATTGTCTTAATCACACTGAAAATTTTTGCTTTTTGACTCCCCTTTGCCATTTTAGATATTAGTAACATATTTATTGGTTCCAGGGGTTCAAATTTGGGCATAATTGGGGAGTCATTCTTCTGTTTAACACGTATCTCTTCCCTGAATCCTTCAGTTCCCATCCTTACTAAGATCCAGGGTAATTCTCCTTAAGGAAAGTAAAATAATAATATATCCAAAAATTGTCCACAAAATTTTGAAATTGAAAACACAGCCTTAAGGATGTGGAGAAAAGAGAATTACTCTAATTTTTTCTTGTTTTTAAACTCCATGGAAGTAGAGGGTAAAAACTCACTAACTAAGAGTTCAGTAAATTACCTCACTATGTCTTACTTTCTTTTGCCTCAAATTCTAAAATTTCCCCAAAACTTCTATAGGTAAAAAATACCATTTAAAACATCAATTTATATATTTATTTGTCAACATCTGTTCCCAGAGAAGCAATCGTGAGTTGAGGCAGAGATGGATTTCTCCTGAAACCAAGGGAAGTTTTAAATGTCAGAAGAATGTCTAGGGAGAGTGCATCATTCATTTCTCCCAGGTTTAATCATGGTTGCCTGCCTAAATCCAAAAGCATTACAGAAAACAGAATTCTAACTGTACTTTTGAATTACACTCTAGGAGAATTAAATCTTGATAACTTCTGTTTCACTGAAGATTTTCATGGAGTTCATGGAGTCATGTTTATAAAGAATTTGCATTAACTCCTTTCCAAATAAAAGTAAATTAAACTTACTGACAGAAATGCAGGATTACAATGTTCTTTTACTTTTCACTTTTACTTAAAACACTCTGGAGTATAACTTAGATTGGTCTTTTTCTACTGCTGGTAGAAGTAAGTTCAATCAAAATGATAAGTAAACTTTTTTATAGGACTTTATGACTCAAGTCCTTTATGTTTAAACAAAAATCATATTAAAACACCTAGCTTCAATTAACTAAAACGGCTGCTTTTATAGTAATAATTTTCTGAACATAGCAGAGAATGGGCTTAAAGATATAAGCACTAAAACTAAGTGAGTGAGTTTATGTCTGCCACATACACAAGCTTGGAAAATCTGTGACTTACAGGTCCGGTGAATAACAGTGCACCACTACCATTACTGGGGTTGGGCACAGGATACTCTGTGGTCCTGCAGAGGCTGTTCTGAAGATATAATCAAGATGGGTAGCTCTTTTGATACAAATCTCCTTAAATGTGTAGTTGCAACATGCTACAGAACAGCAAAGCAACCATTAACTCCAATCATTTCCACTTTACTTGGCTGTTATTACTAGAAGAATGTGTGTACTTGGGTAGGGATGTGGGTAGTCTCGGCTGGACACGGACATGAGGGAGAAATTATAACAGTTTGTCAGTGTCAGGGCAAAAGGTTGCAACAGCGCTCGAGGTTTCATTCTCAAATGTCTGGTATTTGCTTTGCACCACTAACGATTGAGCCAAATCTAATTCTTGCCCATTGTGCTTGCTCTTTAGAGCCACTTAGAATCAATTCTAGCTCTGCTCAGAGGTGTGCTGAAAGTCTGGCTCCTGTCCCAGCTTCCTGACCTCACTCAGAGCTGACAGCCTTAGGCCCCAGCAACGCCTAAGTCTGAAAATGAAAAACTTGCCTTTGAGAACAAAGCCAATTTATTGGGCAAATATTGATCGATCCTCAGCCATGGGCCAGACACCTTGAAAGAGGATGAAGGAGGAGGTCTGAAGAGAAGCACCAACTGGGAAGTGTGGCCAGGACTGTCCAGAGAGGAGGAGCCCCTGTCACGAGTTCCCCATAGACCTGGGTATTACTCCAGTCCCTTCTAGCTGCACTCTCTTCATGACACAAGGAGACTGGTGGCCAAGGGCATTTGCTCACCCAGAGTCCTGCCAGAACCCACCTCTTCTTTTAAGCCATGTTGCAGGCACCAGGAGCTCAGAATTTTCTACCCAAAATGGCCGAAGTTTGCTTCCTGAGCTTGCATGGGCTTCTTCTCTGGGATCATTCTCATGGGGCCAAATATCCTCCAGTATGGCCATCTCTGGTACCTGAGGCTAGGTAAGAAGCAGTTGATGGGGAAACAGGACAGGCGAATGAAACTTGGATGTCAGGGCTTCAGGTTACACATACATGATCAAAGCTCTCGTGGTGAGGGATGGATCCAGGGGTAGAGAGAGAAGGGACATTGACATGGAATCTAATAATTCAAAATTCAAACATGGCCATTCAAATTTCATGAAGGTATTTATAAAGTCAAGAGGCTGAAAATTGTTTTATTTGACTGTTATCAACTCTATTTTTAACTCATAAATATTAGGTATTATTTATTAATGTGTGCCTTTATTTGGGGCCCTTTAAATATTAGATGCATGTCTGTAAGCATGGAGATAAGAAGTCAAACAAAATTCTTTTTCGTCAACTTCTATGTATGATTCATAGGGGCCTTTTAAATAATTTTCAGGGAAGTAGTTATGTAATTCTACCAGACTTCTAGGTTCAAAACCAGGATTTATCTCTTAGCATTTGTGTCATCCTGGGAAAGATACAACAGAGGTTTACTTAACAGACCCACTGAATGATACTTTCTCTCTATTCCCTTTGTGAAATATATTCAATGATAACCTAAGCCCTCTTTCCTGTTGCCTTCTGTTGCATAACAAACCACTCAAACTTTGTGGCTTAAAATAACTACCTTTTATTTTGCTCACTAATCTGTAAGTGAAAAGTGCTCAGCAGGGATGGCTCAACTCTACTTCACATGGTGCAAGATAAAGTGACTTGAATGGGAACTAGAAGAGCTACTTTTCAAGTTAGTTTATTCACGTGGCTGGCAAGTCGATACTGATGCCAGCTGGGAGTTCAGACAAGGCTGTGGACGAGGAGCCTTGGTTCCTCTCTGTGTTGGCATCTCAGCAATTTGTTTGAACTTCCTCGTAGCATGCAACCGGGTTTCAAAAGGCAGCATCACAAAAGAACAAGGCAGAAGTTCATAGCATTTTTTTATGATTTAAGCTTGGAAGTAATATAGCATCATTTTCACCATACTCTGTCAAGGTAGGCACCAAACCCTCCAGATTCAAGGAGAGGAGAAGAGATTCTACTTCTAACTGAGGAGTGGCAGAGTTTTAGATGAGCATTTGAGATGATGTGTGTGTGTGTGTGTGTGTGTGTGTGCGTGTGTGTGTGCAATCGTTTTAGGAATATAGAATTCTCTCTAGTAGACTCACACATTTCTGCTCTCACCAGACAAGTTGTCTTAAGAGTTAGTTCTCAAATCCCTTAATACCAGTTGTCATCACATAATTTAATTAAATATGATAATTAATGTTGAAATCAGAATGTAAAAAAAGGTGCTTTTCTCTCCTGTGAAAACTAGGCTGAATGCTTTGGAAGGAAGGATATGAGTGAGCTGTGTAAATTGGGTATTAGAAAAATAACTACAAAAGATTAGAGAACAGTAAAAAAAAATCTAGACGGATTCTGCATCAGATTGCTTCACACATTTTTCAAGGTTTATTTCACATCAAAGGAACTAAAACTAGAAAACGGTGAGCATATGTTATGTGTGTGGTTTCTGCCAGAAAAACAGTGCTGAATTGTAATTAGCAGACCCTCTACCAAAAGAAAAGGCCTTGCCAAATTGACGTACATTCATATGTTTTAAAGAAAATAAAATGTTTGAGGTTTGTGTAAATCAGTTTTTAACAATTCCTTATTTTAATTGGCATTTTCAATGAGCTGAATAATTACTGATACCTCTTGCATTCAGTAAGAAGGCTACCATTGCACTTGACTCCCTTTTTGTTTCACTTTCTCATCAGCAAAATAGATATCATAATTATGATACCTACTTCACAGTGTTTTTGAAATAATTAACTAGCACAATCTACTTAAAACACTTGGCATGTTAAGCATTTAATTATCGTAGTTATTATTACTTTGCATTACATAAAGAGACAGGTTTGTGATACCTCGGATAATGGGATTTAACAATGAACTCTTGAGGAGGCGGGGAGGGTCAAGAGACCACCTCCCACAGTGAGGGGTCACAGAGAATGGAAGCATCGACCAGGTTCCATAGCTCAGCCTGTAATCCCAGCACTTTGGGAGGCCAAGGCAGTGGATTGCCTGAGCCCGCAGGTTCGAGACCAGCCTGGGCAATGTGGCGAGACCTCATCTCCACAATTAAAAAAAAAATTAGCTGGGTGTGGTAGTGCGCGCCTATAGTTCCAGCTACTTGGAAGTCTGAGTCAGAAGGATTGCTGGAGCCCAGCGGGTCGACGCTGGGGTGGCTGTGAGTATGCCACAGGTAAGACCTCCAACTCAAAAAAAAAAAAAAAAAAAAGGATGGAAGCATCATTGCAGATCCTCAGAAACTATAGTACCCTCTTATCTTCTTTGCCAGTGGCACCTACTGTAGTGAATTTGTCATTCTCAATGCCCAGTTTCTTTTCTAGCTGCTTCTCCCTCTACTCCTGGATTCCTGCTACAGCTGTTCTACCTCTATTTCTTCCATCTACATCTTATATCACTCACTCAACTCCTCCAGAGAGAGGTTCCTGTTGGGTTGGCTGCTCTTCACTCAAAGACAGAGCACACTTACCTGGAACTTGCCCACTTCATCAGCCGCTGTGCTGCCATATAAATCATATGGTTTTTGGGTGAGAAGTAAATCCCTGGTTCAATCAGTTATGGCCAAGATATCTGTGACTAATGACACAGAGCAAGACAATACATGTACTTCTATTCTGAGGTGTAGTAAGGGCGTAGAGTTTCTGGAGCATCAGCTTATGGCTGACGTACAGCCTAATGCATAAGTACAGTCATGTTGATAGTGTCCATGGGTGTTCATTCTGCTTGACTGATGCTGGGGCTCTACCAATTGGCTTGACTGTCACCTCTGCATGCTGATTGTTGGATGATAACCACTTAGAAGGAGAAGCATTGTGTAGCAGATCATGGGTGGAAATCAGACTTTGGTTTTTAGTCTTGGTTCCCTACCAGCATCTCTTTCCCTCTCTTTCTCTTTGTCTCTCATACACTACACTTCTCAATCCTATCCCTCCTAACTTGAAATAAAAGAAATAACAATTACTATTGCAAAATATTCTTAGAGTATACAACCGAGTAGAGATGTGGAGAATTCATCCTGTACACGCCTCCCGTGATTCCCAACCCTGCCAGGGCTACTGTCTCAGATGCCTCATAAAAACACCAAGGAAAAAAAAAAAGAGAACTGAAGACATTTGCCCAAGTAAGATCAGAATGCAGCAAGACTTGCCATCTTAGTTGCTTGATATTTCAACATCTTTCAATCTTTAGTGAATATGTACATTCTATCTTTAGAACACATTTAGAGAAAACAATTCCAAAAATGATACAGAGAGAATTCATCTGGAATCAATTGTTTTAAAATGCTCAGCAAAACTCTTCTTCTCTTTGGAACACTTCAATCCTCTGAATAGAGTCAAGATTAAAATAACTGTCCCATCTCACCCCTGGCTAGAAAGTTGAGGGAAAGGGATGTTCCAATGTTATAGAGTAAGAATTTCCACAAAAGATTCCTATATGCTATGCCTTATGTCTAACTGATCTCTTCTGTCTTTGTACCCCCCTAATCTTCGCTACCTTGCATAAGCCTAGCAATTCATTTCATTTCCAAATAGAGCAAATGACTAGTGAGTTCACCCCCAAAAGAGCTTTCACCAGGAGGTACAAATAAAATGGTTGATAATCAACTGGTCTATCTGGGCACCACACCAACCTCAGTTAACAGTATCCAGAGCATTGCTCAGTGTTGTGCATTTTATCACTTGGGGCAAAAGAAAAAAAAAAGTCTTTTCATACAAGCCAGGCCAAAAGATTCATTCTTTAATAGGAAGCCAAACTCACTCACTCTCCCAGCTTGGACCCTTAAGGCTCCTTTAGATTGGGTTTCCTGGAATGTGGTTTTATCAGAAATATCCTTGTGTGCAAATTTCAGGGCATAAATAATGGACCAGACATTACATGAAGTGATTTTCCAAAACACAAGGAAAAATACATTTCCTCCCATCAAGTGGCTTTCCCTACCCATAATCCCAAGCTTCATGTCTCCCAGTGTCTCCTTTTATTCGTCCTAATTAGCAATAAGTGAATCCAGTCGCAGTCTGTGGTCAGCCAATTTACAATTGGATTTTATGTGCATTTTAGACTCGGCAACCTGCTGTTATCCAGCCCCAGATACCTCCTCATCTATGGTCTAGGGAAGTATCTGCTTTTGATTTATTTCTGCCCAGCAAGCAAAAAATAGACTCTGTGTGTATATCTAGCACTGTTACCTTGCTCTTTTTATGTATTTCTCATTTTTGAGAAGTTTGAAGTTTTAACATGCAATGACTGATTTGTGCTTGTTTTGCTGCTGTGCTGGATGGACGGGGTGGGCTTCAGGATTCATCTGGCAAAGAAAAGTGATCCAAGGTAATGAGGGTTGTGCAAAAGCAAGTGCGATGTCAAATAACCAGAGGACAGACATGTTGTCAGCTCTCCAAGTCGTCAGCTCAGAATGGTCTAAGCAAGGAGTCCTCTCTATTATAAGCTTACTTTATTGGCAAACTACTCGGGAATGTTCCCTGCATCTGCTTTTCTGCCCACCCCCATCTTAATGCTTGACACTCTGCAGTTGGGCCACAAGTGCTTTTATAAAGAGGGAGAAATAAGCTCTGCACATATAATCCAATTCGGGACCAAAACCCCTCTCAAAATTAATGTTTTGCTATCCAATTCCTATGGGTCATTTTAAATGATGTAAGGCAAATCATGCCCCCTTTTGGGAATTCTTTTTTAGCTCCTACTGGGCTTAGGCTGGGTCCTCTAGGATTTCTTAGCTACTCCTTAGAGTGGTATGGGACTGCCTAAAAGCCCAGAACACACCCCCCCCCATCATGTAGATCCAGGGTCTATGAACATTAATAAACAACATCAGACTCTCAAAGTACCCACCTTCTGGGCTCCCATTGTTACCATTGTCCAGTAATGTCTAATTTCATATCCACAATGACAGGTTTGAAATTTCCCAGTGTCTCTTTTTATTCCATTTTAATAGCAATGAGTGAATTCCTTCTAGGAGAAGCATAAGAAGGAACATCTCCTATGGTTTAGCCAGAATTTGACCTGAGAAGCAAATCCTTGCTACACGGCCATTCAGGATCAGCAACCCAGGCAGGCTGACCACACGCCAGGTCCACTTAGTACATCCTCCTGTTGGTCAGCGTGGTCCTCACAGTCTTGAGAAAAGTGCTTCTCACCCTGTCCCAGGTTCCATATAAAGTCATGTCCTACAGCAGCCTTGGACCAGGACTAGCCAAGACTGGACATCACTGAAGACATCTGCTGCACTGACCCCTGACTGCTCCTTACTGATCATAATGTCCCCCAGAGCGACTCAATCACAGGCCCACAAAAGGGTACCTGGAACTTACCTCATGCGTTTTTATACCAGTCCCTCTGGGGAAACTCGTCTACAAACCTACTTCTCTCAGTATTCCTCTCTCTAAAGACCTAATATTACTATCAATTTCACAGTCTAGGCTAGTCATTTCTAAATCACTTGTACTTGCCAATATCCTTGGTGGGAGGAGAGAGGAGCTAGATACAGAATACTGCATTCATTCATTCAAAAATATTTATTGAGCACTTATTATGGGCAAGATATGATGGGTGTGTGAATTACAGAAATGAAGAAGACACAGTCCCTGACTCTAAGGACACAGACCAACATGTAGCCTCTGTTTAAGAAAGTATGAGAAGGCTTTGGAACAGTAAACCCTGGGGGGTATGAAACATCAAGAGGTGGGGGAGAGCATTTGCCCATACATTATCAGGAGGAGAGGCCATCATAAGACTTCTGAACACCCATGTATTTCTTCAAGTGTTACATATGAATTAAATAATTAATGCCATAGTCACATTATTTTTCATCTGTATGAGATTAAAAGTAATACTGGATGTGTAGAATCCTTCTGTTCTGTGTGACCCATTCTGCAGTGATAGCACCTCTTTAAAGCAGGAGCAAGCATGGCAGAAGAGCCATGAGCCCCTGTGGAGAGTAAGGGCTGGGGAGCTGGACTGCCTGGGTGCACGTCTCAACTCCTCCTTACCAAGCTGCGTGACTTTGGGAAAGTTACTTTAACTTCCCAGTGCCTTGGGTTTTCATCTGTAAAATGATATGATACTAGTTACTCATAGGGATGGAATGAACATTAATGGAATTAATACACAGAAAGTACTCAAACGGAGCTTGACAAGCTAGGTCCTCTAAAAATGTTAGCTACAATTATAACCATGTGCGGGACAAGAAAAAATATTTTGTGGTTTAAAACGACTGTGATCAGGGAAATACAAATAAAAACCACAATGAGATGTCATCTCATCCCCAGTTAGAATGGCTATTATCAAAAAGGCAAAAGTAACAAATGCTGGTGAGAAGGTAGAGAAAAGGGAATACTTATACACCGTGCCCACCCTCCTTTGGTGGGAATGTAAATTAGTACAGCCATTATGGGAAACAGTATAAAGTTTTCTCAAAAACTTAAAAATAGAGCTACTCTGCAATCCAGCTATCCCACTACTTGTTATTTATTGAAAAAACAGAAGAAGAAGAAAGAAAACCGGTATATCAAAGGGATCCCTGTACCTCCATGTTCATTGCAGCGCTATTCACAATAGCCAAGATATGGAATCAACCTAAGTGTTCATCAACAGATGAATGAATAAAAAAAATGTAGCGTATATATACACAATGAGATACTATTCGGGCCTTAAAAAGGAAGTCCTGTCATTTGTAGCCACATGGATGGAACTGGAGGTCATGGTATTAAGTGAAATAAGTCAAGCCCAGGAAGACAGATATCACATCTTCTAATTCATATGCAGAAGCTTGACAAGTTGATCTCATGAAAGGGAGGAAGTGGGGAAGGGAGGCAGAGAAGTTAGTTAGCAGATACAAACATAATGTTAGATATGACAAATAGGTTCACGTGTTCGATAGCACAGTAGGGTGACTATTGTTAAAAACAATTTATTGTGTCTTCCAAAATAGCTAAAAGAGAAGATTTTAAATGTTCTCAACACAAAGACATGATAAATGTTGGAGATGATGGTTATTCTAAATACCCTGATTTGATCATTGTACATTATTTCCATGTATCAACATATCACGTTTACCCCATAAATATAGACAATTGGCACGTATCAACTAAAAATAAATAAATAACTGAAAATAGACTCTGGGAAGAAGTTAGGCAGTTTCATCAACGGGCATAAATCCTGAAAGCTGTAGTCGCCAGTACCAAGGCAGCAACACATGGGCCCACTCTGTTCAACCTTGTCGTGTTCATTGCTTACCTGGTGCTCTTGAGGAGGCCGTTACCTAAGGCTTGTCCCTGCTTGAGGTGTATGAGATGTCGGCAGGTTATTCCAGGACACCTAATCTTTTTTTCTCTTGTATTTATTTATGTCCTTTTAAAAAATATGGATTCAGGGATTCACGTGCAGGTTTGTTACATGAGTATGTTGTGTAATGGTGAGGTTTGGGCTTCAATATCCACCCGAATAGCGAACATTCTTCCCCATAGGTAATTTTCAGCCCTCATGGACTCTTACTCTTCATGCCTCTTCTTCTGAGAATCCTACCCATTGCAACTCTACCACCATTTATTCAGTTTAAAAACCTTAGCATTCTTGGGTTCCACATAAACAGTAATTTTAGTAACCTCCCAGCTACACAGTAAAAACTGAGGTCACGGACACTTCTGGCAGGGGAGAGGAGGTGTGGGGGTGAGGGGAGGAGGCATTTATGGAAGTCATGACAGAGTTAGGGGGTTGAAAAGATACAATTCGAGTGAGGAAAACTTATGTTCTTTGCTCTCTAATGTTTATTTGAGCCCATTTTTAGTATCTGAGTAGGGGTTTATAATTTTTCTTTCTTATCCATGGCTTCCATTTCCCTGGGATGTCACATTACTCAGTAACAAGAAAGAAATATAAATAACCAGGACATGCAGTGAAACCTCCTAAGACCAAATGTCATTTGCAATTGCTCAGGCTTTGGCTTTAGGAAGATTAAATGGTCATGTCTCATAGAGGCTTGGGGGAGTCAAGCACAAAATTTCAATCCTGTATTTCTACACATCTCCACCTATTTTCTCATCCATCTGTCTTCATCTATTTGTCTACCTATCATCTATCTATCCATTTATCTAATTAATATATTATCCCTCCAGACTGAAGAAATAACTAAAAACATGTTTCCAAGAGATCTGGACTTTGCGGATCAAGACAGTTGTTGGAAATGTGTATGTTTAGTACAGGTAAAGGAACATGGGCACATGGAAACACTCAGAAAATAAGTTACTTAGCTACTTCTCTGTACCAAGCATTGACCTAGACACCTTACAGAGATCATCTCATCTATCCTCACAACAAGCCTGTGTGGCAGGTCAAAGCCTCTCTGTTTCACAAAAGCAGAAATATAAGGCTTAGAAAAAATTTCCCCAGAGTCACATAGCTAAAAAGTGGTAGATTTGTCCCAGTTTAACCCCTTGACACACAGGGAATGGATTCTGGGGAAGATAATTGTCAAACAATGAAAAAAATTAAATGAAATACAGGCATGAATGCATGTGTTGTGATCCACATGGTTCCCACAGATGCACGTAGTAATTCAGAACCTGGGGCCAGCAATTTGACATCCCTCAACCTGTGTTTCTACACTTTTTCTCTCTTTCCCCTGCTAAGAGTCCTTTACTCACCACTTCTTTCTGGACAAAGTTCTTCTTCTTTCAGAACAGAACACCTTGGCCATTTGTTGTTTAACTGTTTTGGGTGCCCCACCCATGCTGACTGTGGGATTGTTTTCAGAGCCCCTAACTGAGACAGAAGAGCCTTAGAAGATCCTAAAATACTCGCTTCTTATGTCACCTCCATCCCCTCAAATCCTCACAAATGAAAGAATGGGGAATATCCATTTTTGAAGAGATTCCAGTGAGGAGATTTTTAAAAATATTACCTATTTCATGTCAATTTTTTTGTTCATAACAAAAACATGATTCTCTAAGTGTTTTAAGCCTGGTGAACTAAAAACCAACCAGAGTGTACTTTTAGGAGCTATGGTCAAGTTCAGTGACATCCATGGTGCTAAACTGGGACTGTGTTGCTGGGGTTAAGCAGTTTCCCTGTGGATGGAAATCAGGCCAACCAGCTGAAGAGATTGGGGCACTGTGGAAAGAGAGAAGGGCATGCATTTGCAACGTGCTAACCAAACTAGTTACGTGACCTTGTTGAAGTCATCTTTCTGCCTTTCTTTCCTCCCTGTAATGTAAGACTCACAAGGTGCATGACGCTGGCGCCAGAAGGTGCCCTGCCAATCAAATGAGACAGTGACTGGGGGAGGGTTTTTAAAAAATTATTTTATATAAGAAGTATTACGTATGCAATAAACACCACTTCCATTAAGCCATGATCTGAGTCACTCAGACTGCCAATGAGGTAAATGATGAAGGAGAAAAGGTCATGGCTGATCTAGATGTAATCCTGAGCTGAGTCATGGGCCTTTCTGACATTGGGGTGAGTCAATGGAGGGTGAGACAGTAGAGGGCATGTCAGGTGAGCACTAGGGGAAAGAGGGGATTACACTTTTGCCTGGGAAGTGACTCACATGGTAAGGTGAATGGAAAGAGAGAAACAAGTTGGCAGCTAAGGACACTCCATTGGTGAGAACTATGGATGGATGATTCATTCAATCAGTCACCTACTAGCATGCATTGAGCTCCTACTGTGAGCAAGGTGCCAGACTAGATGCTGTGGGGAATTCAGGCTGCAGAATGTAGTTCTCGCCCTTGGTCATATCAGTAATAAAGTCTCGTGAATTGCAGGATGAAATGAATGTTGTAAATGAAGTATGGTTATTTACCCCAGTCATGTCTTAATCTCTGTGTACGTTTTAGGCAAGCTCGAAACACCACCCAAGGCAGTATGTAGGGCTACCCCTGCCTATGTATGGGAGAGTTATATATTCCCATCTGGGCACTGGACATGTGATGGGATGGTAAACCAGTTGTCGATGCCAGAGTAGAGGTTTGATTGTTTTGAAGGAAGACCTGGGAGGAACTAGATGCTAGAGATATTACTTGATCACCCAATATGGACAGAATAGCCTTCAGGTTGCCCTAGTGGAAGGGAGTCAAGGGACAGTTCAGTTTCTATTCCTACTTCTAGGGCACTGATCACTAACTATTTATAAAATACCGATGGTGGTATCTACCCTTTGCGAATACTGTGACAATCAGTATTGTAATACATGTAAACCACTAATCAGGGGCTCAGTAGGATTCATGATTCCCCATGCCAGCTTTTCCCAAAGAGCTGACATTGTCTCAGTTATTGCCCTCTGGAGATAATGTGATTGGGAGGAGGTGGATTTTAAAAATACTTTTCTACTGACTAGAGCTTCATCTAAAATGCCATATTAATATCACTCTCCCCTTTCCCTGGCTTTTTTTGGATTTTCCCACATGCAGCAAGGACCCCTTCTTACAGAGATCAAATGTTATTCTTTATCTGGTAGAATGCATAATAGATTTGGTTAATGAACAGAGGGCCACTGTCTTGTTGCCACTGCATTTATCCAAACAGGGACATATTCTCTGGAAATATAATTTTCAAGGGTATTATTTGACCGTTCTCTGAGTCTGCAGAAGGTTGCGGTAGATGGAAATAATTTCACCTGCAATATTTAGAGCTTGGACTAATGAATCTTCATATCTTTTCAAACGCATCTATTCTTATTTAAAAGCGATGAATAGTGGCAGTTTGGAAAGGTGTACTTGCTCATTGGTGCAATAAAAAATAGATGGCATTGCAGCACAAAAGTTCTTAATGTCCTTTCCCAAAGGGAGAAAAATAATTGCCAGAAGGAATTAGAATTTAACTCCTTGCTCCTATTACTTCAAAAAGGATCACTTTGTTGCTTTTTTGTCCCTATAGTTTTCCCAGTTTAAGGGCAGACTATTTTACATTTGCATATATACATTAATATTTTCTTATCTACATTTGGCATATTGATAACAAAAGAAACTTTTGTTTTATTGAACTGTTTTTTCCAATGAACTCAAAGGGCTTTAGAGACTTAAAGTCAGCATGCAGAATTCAGATTTGGGGTATCACTCTCATAGATGTACAAGTGAGTAAATAGTGCTAATAAGCAGCCTTCTTCTCAGAATTTCTAACTTGAACCGTGTCTCAACAGAAAACATCTCTAAGTAAATGTGAAGTAGACATGCTCTTAAGGGAAGGATGGACACATGTGTGTTAGGGAGGGGAGGATTTTAGTACTGTGTCCTGGATTACCATTTAATTAGAGATTGAAGACCAGTATTACTGAGTAGGGGCAGGGGTGGGGAGAATCAAGTTCTATTCATGCTACAAGGATTTTTTTTCAATGATGTGGTAGAAAAGAGTCCCGATTCTGACTCTGGCTTTTTTTTTGTTAACTAATTATGTGACTTTGGAGTATCTTTTAACTATTTTGGAACTCAGGCCTCTCATCTATAACAAGAAAGAGTTGGACAGCGAGATGGAAAATACTCAATGTATCTGACTACCATTTCCATCTTGTGCCCACATCAGACATCAACATCAGTCTTGGCATTGTTTCTTATTGAACCCACAGTTAGCTTTGATGTGTTTTTCAGCATCATGCTCTAAGTAGCCATTGTCAATTGATAAGAATTAACTGTTGAAATAAAGTCTATTCGCCACCCCTGCACTGGAAGATTTCCAAGGAACCATTTAGAATTCTAGGATTCTCTTCTTTACACAGGCTATTGTTTAATAACAATGACTTGAAGTCACTGGACATCTGAAAAGCACCTCCAAAAGCCTTTTGTTCCAGGGAACAGGGCCCCAGACAAATGAAGTACTTAAAACATCACACACATAACCCACCACAGCCCAGGGCTAACTAGACTGTTGAGCTCTGACCCTGGGATACAGTGATATCATCTGGTTTTTCCTAAACATAAGTTGCACTACGTGATTTTAAAACTATGCCACAAACAAAGGAGAAAGAGAACACTTAGTAATAAAAAGAGCCAACAATTGGCAGCAAGACACGATCAGATCTCCATGGAATTTTTGAAGTGATTCTTGTTGAGACGGCATTGCAAAGACATACAGCTCTGAGCACAATTGCCTTCTGCTCCCTGCAGAAGGACGCATCAGCAGTCTGGGTCTATAGTAAGGAATTACATATTTGCATGCATTACCCAATGTTAGTGACTTACCGGGAACTTGTTGTTCAATGATTGCACTGATTAGGTCTCTATGAATAGATGCTGATACATGTCATCCTGGGTTGTTTTATTTTATTCTGGACTCTAAGATTTTTTTGCCTGGAGAAATCAAGACATTCACAAAAGAAACAAGACATTTTGAAAATGTAATATTGGTCTATGCCTGCAAATGAACAACAGATTTAAGGGGAATGGGGACTTTTTTTTTTTGTTTGTGTGTTACTTTTGGTATGATTTGAAACTCAGACTTCTTCCAAACAGAATCTATAAATTAATCAGGCGAGGATGCTCTGTTTTTCCTCTGTCTGCAAGTAGCTGCAGTTCTTTCCAGAATTTCCTCATTGACTAAAAAAGACAATCCTAAAACACTGCTTCAGTGCAGGAAAGAAGGATCTACCTGAGGTAGCCCAGGGAAGGTCAAAGCTGTAGCCACATGTAATTCATCTGTAGTGTCCTGTGCGCACTTTTACTTTTCCTCTCACTTTCACTTTTCTTTTCTGCACTTCTCAACTCTGTTTAGCAAACACATATAAGCACTTGTATCAGACTGCTAGGGCTGCCACAGCAAAATATCACAGACTGGTGGCTTAAACACTAGAGTTTATTTTCTCACAGTTCTTGACTGGAAGTCCAAGGTAAAGGTGTCCGTAGGGTTGGTTTCTTTGAGGGAAAGAAAGGATCTCTTCTTCCTGCTGCCTCTTCACATGGTCGTCCTTTGTTGCTTTCTGTGTCCTAATCACCTCTTGTTATAAGGCCACCATTGTATATTGGATTAAGTCCCTTCCTGATGGCCTCATTTTGACTTAATTACCTCTTTAATGGCTCTGTCTCCAAATACAGCCACATTCTGAAATAACTGGAACTTATGCATTTTGGGGGGAACAGAATTCAGTTCATACTGATTTAGGCACTCATTATGATTTAGGTACTCTCTAAATTCCTCATGTATTAATTCCTCATCTTATTCTTACAGCAAAACTAGCTCACAATGAGCTAGGGACTATTACTGACCCATGTTATAGGTAAGGAAACAGAGCTCCAGAGAGGGGAAGAACTTGCCCAAGTATACTTATATGCGGTTGTCTTAGTCAACAGAGATATATGTCTTCATTCTTTGAAGAATGTTGTAAATAAGCATCCTTATATTTACTAACATAATAATAAATCGTGTACCCATAGCAATTGTTGTACCCGTGTACAACTTTAGCAAGTGTGCATTTCCAACACGTGTGTCTCCATCAGGATTCCTTTTCATATTCAGTACCGTGCATTTAGTAGATGCTTAGTATTTAATATCTGATGAGTTTTGAAGAGAACTATTCAATACTTTGAAGAGCTTTCAAAGACATAAATAGAATATAGAAACTTTCTGAGGAGATCAGAGTGAGAGGACTAACTAGACAAAGACACTAAATGGGTAGTAGGATATTGAACTTGTGATTAATATGTATTTTTGAACTCTTGGTGAATATGTTGTTTTCCTTATTATTATGGAAATGTTGATTGGTAGTGTCAGTGGCACTCAGAGAGCCAGTAGCACTCAAAGAACTAGAAGAAATAAGTACAATTCTATCATTATTCTAGCAATCAGTCTTTAAGTAATTGACTGAAGAGATGAAGTACAGGAGGAAAGTTATTACTTCCCCAAAGTCACAAAACAGAAGTGAGTCAGAGGTAGCACTGACACTCATGTAGATAAATGCAGTTTCCACCATGGGAGATTTAGGGTCCAATATCTCAATTTCTTACATAGTTGCTCTTATCTAATTAAAAGATCTGTCAGGGAGACATTGTTTCCTGTTACTTGCACATAATAATTTATGTGAAAAAGCACACGATAGATCTAGATTCTGAATATTTACATAACATTTCATTGTGATTGTATTTATTCAGGCAAAATATATGCTCAATTATGAAACCTTCATCAGTCGCACTATCTGTTCACATACAACTCCACAGCAAAATGTTTTTTCTCTCTTCCTTACCCTAAGTCCATTTCAAAGACAGAGTTTATTTAAACATAACTTAAAGTGTTCCCTTTGTTCCAGATCCACAGTCCCCAGATAAGGATTCTGTAATATCATTCCTTGGACTTCCGTTGTTCTGTTTTGCTCTTTCTCTTAATTCCCATCAAGATACAGTGATTATAATCACCATTCTTTTTCATTCACATTTTTTGTTTCCCAAGTTCTTACTCATTAGAAGTACAAATTCTTCAAAGAGGGAGGCTTAGAAAATAGCATCCCTAGACTTAAAACTGACTGCAACGGATAAGGAAATGAAAACAAAGTAGAGTCTTGAACTCTAGTCTCTGCTTTCCAGACCTTCTGGTTTGGGACTCAAGATGATCAGCGATCAAACAACCCAATATAAATAACCAGATGAGCAGCAGAGCCTTGGCATCACATAGGGTGTTCTGGGGCTGGGAGACTTGGCGCGACCTTGACATTACCCAAACTTTGATGGATGCAAGCCAAGCTCTTAATTCTGTCTTAAAGTGGCTTTTTTTTTCAGTCTGACACACAAATTTACATATTGTGTACAGCTGTGGCTGCTTGCAAAGGCAAACTCCTGTGATAATGACTTTTGTTTTGATTTGGAAAAAAATCTTGTAGTTCTCAATAAACCTCTAAACTTTTTCTCTGTGAAACCAGCAGTTTTATGTGGTCTTCAGTTCCTAATTTATGTTCCTAATTTGGCTTTGATGTGAGGTTGATGGCTTCTTCAAATATGATTTCCCTTGAAGTTATTATTTGTCTGATCCCACTGTGAAGAAATAGATAGCTCTAGTTATGCCTACATTACACTCTAAAATCTATTTGTAGATCAAAAAACACAAGTTTATTTGTTTTAAGAACACATGTGCCTTCATAGTTTTGTGTGCCTGGAATTAAATGAGATTATTTCTCAGGGTAGTGAGTAGAATGGTCCACTCCGAAAGTTGTCTTATCTATAAATCTATGTCACTTTAAGAAACCTTACTGCAGGGCAAGACTGAGTCACAGCTTTCCAGTCTTAGATTGTGGCTGTGTTTCTCTTGTGTCTCAAAAATTCACAGAAGCCAACACACAAACAGAACTCTTATATTAGAAGCTGTAGTTTAGCAGGATAATGCTTTGTAATATGACTGTATTTCCCTTTTGGGTAATGCAGATTTTGTCCCATTCTTTATTTTGTCTTGTAATACTATTATAGAATATTTAAGAGAGAGTAATTTTTAATGAGCAGAGATTTATTTGTCATCATTCTAGAGGCTGGGAACTCCAATATCAAGGTCCTGGCATCTGGCAAGGGTCCACAATGTTGTGTCATCTCATGAAAGAAGGTGAGAGAGAGTGAGAGGGAGCAAGAAATTAAACTAGCAGCCTTAAGGCCTTTTATAATTTATATTAATCGTTTTATGTGTGTGGAGTCTTCATGACCTAAACTTCTTCCATCAGGTTCTACCTCTCAACATTGTTGCATTGGATGTTAAGTTTCCAGAAAATGCTTTTGGGAAGTACATTCAAACCATAACACCTCTTAAGTCTGGCCTAAGATACTGAGGTGGATCACTTAGGAGAGGAAGGTGTCTATCGCTTAAAATAATAGTGATGATAATAATAGCAGTAAATGTTTATAGAATATATATTATGTATCTGGCACTGTTTTATGCAGTTTACACATATTATCTCTATGAATCTAATCTTACTCCTTAACACTAAATGGGCAAACAAATATCTCTAGGGTCACACATGAACCACTTTAGGTTACTAAAATAGAAAACAAAATGGAAGTTTAGGGTCAAAGTCTTATTTAGCAATAAAATTCTACACTTTCCTGACATTTTCTCGGTGTATACAACCTATAGAAATCTAGTTTGAGGCCGTGTTCGGTGGCTCAGCCTGTAATCCCAGCACATTGGGAGGCCAAGGAGAGTGGATTGTCTGAGCCTGCTGGTTTGAGACCCACCTTGGCAACTTGGCGAGACCTCATTTCTACAAAATCAAAAACTAGCCGGGCTTGGTAGCACGCGCCTATAGTTCCAGCTACTTGGAAGACTGAGGCGGAAGGATCGCCGGAGCCCAGCAGGTTGAGGCTGCAGTGGCTGGGAGCGTCCACTGCACTCCAGTCTGGGTGACACAGTGAGACTCTACCTCAAAAAAAAAAATTCTAGTTTGAAAATGGGAATCCGGTCACATGTGTTTTAACAAACACCCTGATTTTGTCATGGGATATAGATATTCTCACTTGTGTCATCTTTAGTAGAAATCTCCAGGGGTTTGACTGTACAGACATTGGATTTAGGTAAAAATTTCATTTTTAAGACACTCTTTCTATTGATCAGCTCTGAAAGACCAGCCCTTCATCCTAGCCTCTGTCTTTAGACACAGATCACCCAGGATAGTTCTAGTGATTATAGGAAATTCTGTCATTTGTTTATTCTATAATAAGAATACTGTCCATTTTCTCCACAGAGTGCCTAAATACCTTACATTTATTTTGATCTAATATTTGCTTATCTTGCATTTAGCCTGAGCAAATATTTCCACCATATAAGGCATATTTACTAAAATTTGGACGCAAACTCCTGAGAACATCTAAGAAGAGTCTGGGATATACAACAGAAGTGTATTTCTTTATCCAAGAAATGAATATTGTCTCAGAATATCGCATGATGCCAAAACACCTCATTAAACCAATAAAAACTGTCAACCCACAACCCCTTCAACTTATTCTTTGGCAAATTTTTCCAAAGTGTCTCTAGATAGTTATCTAGAGAGGGGAGGAAACATGCCCCTTAGTGAGGGTGGCCCATGTGCTCTAGAGAGGAGTGTGTGGGAGGGAGGTGCAGATATGGAGTGCGGATGTCCCGGGGCGGGGGGGGGGGCTCTGTTCTTCTCTTCTCTGCCCCTGGGTTGGAAATGGACACTTGACATGCTGCACCATTCCTCATGAGGTGTGGAGAGACAATGGTCACAGTGTGACAACAGATAGCTGTAAATATCCCTACTCTGGGGATTTGAGTGGGTGGTCACTAGGAGCACTAGATGCCACTAGAAGCATTGGAATCCAAATTCCCAGAGGGTGTTCTAGAAACTTCACAGCTGGACACAGTTGTGCAGGCTGCCTCCCATTCTGTCAACCCCAATGCAACCTATCAACTGCTTGGTCTAGATTCATCACAGGGGATCCTGCATTGCCAAAAAAAGGGGTTCAACTCAGAGACCTTTCCTCAAAACATGCACATGCCACTTCTTTAAGAATAACATTTAACTTTGTTGCAACTTTTTCCATTTTTAGCAATTGAAATTATGCTATACCTTTATCTGATTTAAAAAGAAAATCTATAGTAAAAAATATGATCTTGATTACTTGGGATTATAGTTATGAAGGTGGCCATATACAGTATGTGTCACACAGCACTGTAGAAGCAAATTCAGAGTCAGACAGTCTTGGGTTCAAATTCAGTCTCTCCTAAAAGATGCAGCTAACAATCAATTCTGTGCTACCTAAAAGTGTATATATGGTGCCTGGCATGTATGAAACACTCAAGAAATATTGGCTTCTCTCCTTCAACTTTCTTCCATTCTCTTCGACCTATCTTCCCTGTAATTTTCTCAGAACTTATAGATGCACGAGGTTGCTTCTTAAGTTTCTTACTGTGATGAGTAACTGATGTCTAATATTCCAAGATTTTTTCAGATGAAGGAGTTCATGTAAATTCCTCTTCTGCTCCTCTACTCTATACAAATAAAAACAAAACAAAGATCCAGGCTCTTGTGGCTTACTTGCCACCAAATCTACCTATGCTTCAGTCTAAAGGTTGGCTGAGCTCCTATGCCCAATCTATAGATGTACGAGTTCAGATTTTTGTTAGTAGCCCTAAAGAAAAGGAAGTAAGTGTTTTTAAACTATATCTAATGTGTCTACATATATGCAAAAAAAGCACAACAAAAGTTAACACATATAAAATCTCTGTTCCAACCACTTCACAAATATTATCTCATTTAACTTTCACAATGGCCCTATGAAGTAGATGCTATAGATGAGTAAATTAAGGTAGTGACATAGTAAGTCCAAGTTCATAGACTACCAATGGGAAGGGCCAGGATTTGAACCCAGGCTGTTTGAGTCCAGAGTTCATGCTTTTCATTTCCATGTTGTATATCATAACTAATAGATATGCATTATCACTTATGAATGTGGGTCGTCGTCAAGGACAATTTTAAAATATTTTAACTTTAACTAGTAATGACTTTTTTGATGTAAAAAATGTATATCTTAATGTAGGAGTTGGTTGAGGAAACACACGAAGCAATACTGGGAACAGTAGAGAATATTCTGGCATTCCACAAAAGCAAAGTCCCATACTTGAGATAGAAAAACATTATTTCAAACTAAAAAGCTACAATTTGGGGATTCTATGAGAAAAGTACAGGCCTCTTTATCCTCCCTTGGAAGTACCACTCATCTTTGGACAGCTCCCGTAGAGCAGGGACCTCTCCTCTCCCACTGCTTTGACAGCCAGATCAAGCAAATCAGCTCTGAACACTAATGAACAACATGTGTCAAAAGTAGGTCAAAGTACATGTAAATTGTGGCTCTCTCCATACTTCTCCTCTATAAAAGGATTTTCTGGACGGATGAGAAAAATGGGCAATTAAATCTCAAAGAGGGAAGTGATATTCAGCTAAGAATCTTGACTCAACTATATAGAACCTTTAAAAGCAAAGTCACGTGAACTGATTTAACCTGGCTAGGAAATGGGTATCAGGAAGGTTGGAGGTTCTGCTTTAGTAGGTCTGGATTGAGATGCCAGTATCTGTGTGTTAAAAAGAATTCCCCATTGTTTTGCTATCTACGATTTCTAGACCTATCCAAAAGCACTGAGTTTCCTATTTGCTTTCCACACCCAAGCACAAACTCCCATATAGGACTCTGGGTGGTTTAGTGCTCGTGTTCTACACATTAAAAATTCTAACACGTTCATAAGGGTGTCATGTATCAACTTGACTGAACCACAAGATGCCCAGTTAGGTGGTTAAACTTTATTTCTGAATGTGTCTGGAAGGGTGTTTCTGGGAGAGATTAGCATTTGAATTGGCAAACTGAGTCAAGCAGATGATGCTCTCCAATGCGAATCCAAGGAGTTGAGGGTCAGACAGAACACACAGTTTGAGGAAGCTTGAATTTGCTGTCTGCCTGACAACTTTTGTTGAGACATCAGTCTTCTGCCCTTGACCTTCTTGGTTCTCAGGCCTTCAAATTACACCACTGCCTTCCTGGATCTCCAGTTTGCAAATGGCAGATCAGCTTCCATAATCTTGTGAGCCAATTCATGATAAATCTAATTTATATAAATATCCTCATGGTTGTGTTTCGCTGGGGAACCCTGACTCATCAAAAGGTCAATGCTTCCATTAAATCATTATTTTATCTAATCTGTTCTTATGAAATGGAGGTTCACCATGTAGCTGACCAGCTTTACAAATATACTTGAAAACCAAGAAATTCCTCCTTATCCACATCTGGCCTTGAGCTCTGCTCACTCCCCCTGGTTTCTGGATTTTCTTGCTGAATAGAGAACCTCTGAGGGCCCCACCTAGGCCAAAAGGTCTGTGGAGACAAGAGCCAGGGTAGCAGGGATGCAACGCATCAGAATTTCATTGGTCAACCATGACAGCACATTCTAAATATTTTACTCTGGGGATAAGAATAATTGAAAACATGCTTCCATTTTCTAAGCACCATGTATAACTCTAATTGACTCTTACTCTATAAAATTTTTCTCCAAATGCTATTGTCAGTGTGTCGATGTTTTTCCAAATGTAAAGTTTGACTTTGTCTTATTCATATGAAAGGGAAGTGTCCAATAACTGACTGATCAGCCAAATTATCCTCATTTCAGGCTCCCTAATGTCCTTAATCACTACTCATTGGTTATTTCAGGAAAACACATGCATAATCACGAGCATGAATATAGGCATATGTGTGTCTGTGCATGCGTGTACATGCATAGATCATGACTTTATTGGTTTAAATGTTACAACTTAGTCACAGAATAAAGAGGGAAATTGTTGGTAGTACTTTGTCACCCTTCAAAATAATTTATCATGTCACTACGTAGTCATTCTGAATTTCACAGAGAATCTTAGACTTGGAAGAAATATGAGAGATCATCTAGTTCAAAATCTTACGCTATTTTTCATGTTGCAAAATGAAAAGCAATTTTTTAAAACCCTAAATCTTAAGCATATGGTATCTCCTTTAGAAAAGAACCTTCACTTTTTGCTAGTGCTCTGTCTTTAGCTCTCTCTTTATTTTATAAGCTTTTAAAATCTCACCTGTATGTATTGAGACTTTGTGTGCCCTTATTTCTTCTGCTTTGGCTGTTGCTATGTGTAACTACTATTCCTATTTTAAAGGTATTGTTTTTCTCATAGACTTTCATTTTGTTCTACATTTTCTATGTTCTCTTTCCCTTTTAAAAAATATCACAGAGGGGAAAGGGGGAGAAAAAAATCCTGTACACCCTAATGAATCTGAATTAAGAGAAAAAGAGAACCATGGATTCTAACCACCCTCATGCCAACGTTACTCCCTGGTAGAATGCTGAATACTTCCCTGACCACTGGAGACTATTATGAGATAATTAAAGCATCTTTTCTCAGGAGATCCAGTAATGACCACATTCATCTTCAAACCTCAACATTTTCCCCAAGGACTTTGAGAGACAAAAGTCACAGGACAGTGGTTTAAAAGAGGAAGGTACAATAACACTGTAGTTGGCTGGGACTTTGTCACCAGACCCCAATAAGAAATGTTTATAGAACTAGGACTTCTGCCAAGATGGCGACCGGGCAGCGTGGTCTGTGAGATGCTGCAGAAGAGGACACAGAAAGACTCGGACTCTCTCCCTAGGAGCCCGCTCCCCACACGGAACTCGGCCACTGACACCGCAGAGACATCACAGCAGATCGGCAGTAGAAAAGGCGCCGCCGCCGCCACTGATCATCACAGCGGGACAGCGGCTTGTCCCGTGCCCCCCCCCCGCCGCCCCCCCCCCACCGCTCCCCCCTGTCGCCACTGCCGCTGCCACGAGCAGCTCGGTCCGGCTCGCCGCCACGGTCCAGACACACGTCGCTGTTACTGCTCCGGCCAGACACCTTCAATGCACAGCCTGTGCCTGAGGTGATCCACCCCTCCACACAGGATATGCTGAGGCTAAGATCACTGCCACTGCCACTGCCACCACCACTGCTGCTGTGACTTCTGGGTGAGCCTTGGACCTCCTCCTGTGAGTCCACTCCCGACTGGCCCCCACTCAGGCTCGCCCCCCCCCAGACAAGCAACTGAGCTAAAGACCACCTGGAGCCTGAGACAGCACCACCTGCTGGCGACTCAAGGGAGCAAACCTACAACCCCACTGCACGGCCAGATTCCAAAGCAGTGGGAAGAGGGCTTCAGATTATCCACACACCTGTCAGCAGATACCAGATACCAGGAACTGCAGATAAAGTTTCAATCATAGCTTCCCCCCATAGGTATATCTCAAAAGTGTAAAAAGGGACCACCCCTAATCTACAGTGCAAGTTCAGAATTGAACAAAGTAAGAGGATACACATAAAGAAGAATAGGAGATTGAACAAACAGAAGTAAAAGCAATCCCTCCACAGTTGAATAACAGAATTAAAGAAGACGGAGACGTGGAGGAAAGGA
>CAUYQG010001142.1:0-24276 GCA_963574415.1 Tarsius wallacei
CCTGGATTCAGTAGAAAAACCTTTTAAATGAAGTTTTGTACAATAGAAACTTCTCAGCAGTCCAAATTCAGACTGTAAAAAAATACACGCAAAACATACTTTTCTGAAAACACTTAACTTTGAACAAAGCACCGAACTACACAAATGCAGAATGAAAACAGCATTTCAACTCCACCAAAAGTAGTCATCATAAAAGGTGTAAAAGTCACCTAACTTCACTAGGCACTGTTCACTTTTTAAACAAGAGACAATAAAAAATATTGTCCACAAACAATATCCCAGCTCAAGGGCAGATTTCAGAAAGTCTTCGACTTCATGCTTCAATAGCGACCTGGGAAGAAAAAGAACATGCTGTAACATGAAGACAATTACAACATGTACTTTTAATAATAAGAATTTTAGACTAATCTGCCATGAACAAATTCCTATGTACCGGATCCCCTCCTGTGAAAATAGAGGAAGATTTTCACAAGTGTTACACTTGAGAAGATAGACAGTTTTGAATAACAGAAATCATGGGGAAGTATAACATAATCTGAGAGCTAAAGTTCCTAAGTTGCCCACAATTTATAAAAATAAAAAAATAAAAGCCACTAAATGATAATATAAATGCATTATTTTAATTTGAAGCAATAGCAAGATTTTGGTTGTTTCCATAAACTTTCCTGGCCATGCTCAGTGCCTCAGCCTGTAATCCCAGCATTTTGGGAGGCTAAGACGAGTGGATTGCCTGAGCCCACGAGTTCGAAACCAGCCTGGGCAACTTGGCAAGACCCTGTTTCTACAATAAATCAAAAATTAGCTGGGCATGGTAGCACACGCCTGTAGTTCCGACTACTTGGAAGGGCTGAGGCAGAAGGACCGCCGAAGCCCAGCAGGTCGACACTAGGGTGGCCATGAGCATGCCACTGCACTCCAGCCTGGGTGACAGAATTAGACTACAACTCCAAAAAACCTCCCACTTTCTTGAACCCTAAAAACACTTAGGGTTGTGGAAACACATAAATAAAATTATATCAATCCATTATCTACAAAAGAAAGTCACTTGGCTGTGTTTTGTCACACTAGAACAAATTATACTATTACAATACAGAGACAAAATCGTAGCATCATAAAAAAAAAACAAAAAACTTACGAGGGGAGTATGATCGAGATCTGGAACGTGATCTGTATCCTCCACGACTGTAGTAAGGAGAAGGTGACCGCCTTCTGTAAACAAAAGTCAAGACTATCTAAGTTTCCATAGATCACAATTAGACTACACACACAAATTTTTAACTGTCAGTTTCCAAAACTAGAAAGTCTTAAAGAACCTTGAAAACTTTTGCATAAAATGTAGGAGACACCCTTATGAAAACTGAAGTAGGCAACCAATTCCTGTTCAAAACCCCAGATGTCCATGCCATATAAGACGAACAAGTGGGACTTCAATAAACTGAAAAGTTTCTACAAAGAGAGCAGTGAGACAGTCCACAAAATGGGGAAAAAATACTTGTCAACTGTGTATTTGATAAAGGCCTAACCTAACATCCAGGATCTACAAGTAACTCAAATGTGTCAAAAGGAAAAAAAAATATATATATATAGCCCCATTAAAAAGTGGGCAAAAGACAGCAAACACATGAAAAAATGCTCAGGCTCACTAATCAGAGAAATGCAAATCAATACCACATTGAGACAACATCTAATTCAACAGTAAGAATGGCCATCATTAACAAAAAAACAGTTTCCAGTGAGGATGTGGAGAAAAGGGAATGCTTTCACACTGTTGGTGAAAACTTCTACACTGCTGGTAGGAAGGCAAACTAGTTCAACCTCTATGGAAACAGTGTGGCAATTTCTAAAAGGACTAGAAACTGATTTTCCATATAACTCAGCAATCCCCCGAGAATATACCCAGAGGCACTCACATACCCCTACAAAAAAGATACCTGCACATACATTTATTGCAGCACTATCCACAACAGCAAAAACATGGAACCAATCGTGCTGCCCATAAAAGTAGACTGGGCTAAAAAAAAAATGCGGCACATAAACACAGTGGAATATTACACAGCCATAAAGGGCAAAATTACAGACGTGGCAGCAAGCTGGATCGATTTAGAGTCTATCATACTCAGTGATCTATCACAGAAACAAAGAACTGAGTACATGTTTTTACTCATAAGCAGACTCTGAATGTTTACCATAATACTCTAAAAGAAAGGGACTGGCAGTAGTAGGACACTGCTGGGGGTATGGGGCAGGGGAGAGGTGAGGAGAAAGAGGGGCATATAACATCAATAAGGATACCCGATCTCAAACCAGGTGAAGTGGGGACCAAAGGGAGGCACAAATTTTACCTGTACAATGACCACTTGTATGTCTAATACTGAATTGTATCCCACATGAAAGATGGAAGGAAGGAAAACTTTTGCATTAGTTATGGAGTTTCAAAGGCCTGAGTCTTGAGAATGACGCACTATCAGGCCCAAGTACTAAATAAGCAGAGGTCAAATACTCCTTGCTTTATTTTAATGTTTACCCTTCACATTTTACAAAGTAGATGAGACAGAAAAAACAAAATTTTTGTAGCATTAATTCTAACCACACACTCATGAAATAACCAAAACAAAATTCACTAGTGCCTCAAGTGGATTTAGTTTTGTCTAAGAAACGCTGGCTTATGCTTATTCAGAGATGCTTACAAAAAGCAAACTAAAAAATGAGAATAAGATCAATAATAATGAATAAAAACATGTTATCAATGACATTTGATAAACACAGCCTTCTACATAGTTTACAGTAAGAATATTTTCATGAACTTCAAACAATCCAATTTGGAGAGATTACACTTACTTACGGTTTACCAAAATATTAGAAGGGAAACATCTTTGTGAGGCTTTCTACTGTTATACAGATGTTAAATCCTCTCATGACATACCTATAAATCTGATCCCTGTCTTGTGCAGCTCTCCATCCTCCTCCTCCTCCACCTCCTCCTCTGTGAAGACAGAAAGGTTAACACACATTCAGTAAAATAAAAAAATTCCACAAAGCATGAGCGAAACCTATTTTCTTGTGGATAAAGCACCACTTTTGCTACCCCTTACTGGAAACTGGTATAGAGCTCTCTCTGGTGGCCAAAATGAGTAGTATCATAAGAATACATCACATTTCTAAGTCTACATGCTCTTGAATAAATTTTTTAAAATTCTGAAGAAAGTTTTTTTTGAGGGTGATAAAATGCTGAACAATGTCAAGAACACTTCAGGACTCACTTCCAGATAGTGATATACTGACAAAACTGTTCATTTCTTAACCCTTTGCGGAGACATCAATGGATCACCACCAGCAACTCAACCACATTTACTTAACAGTAAAAAAACGAATAACTTCATATTATATACAGTATAGTGTTGGAACCAATTGTTTTATTATAATGATATTTGGCTTATAATGGAATTTTGAACATTAAGGAACTTATAAAAAATTTTTTTATCTTTTATTTTTCTAAAGTGTAGCAACATGTGAAACAGTCACCAACACACATTGGTTCATCAATACAAGTTGTACACAATAGTAATTTGTTTTAAGTCTTCCACCTGATGTTTTTCTATTTGAGAAAATGAAGTCTCGCTTTCTTTCTTCCACATTAATACTATGTAATTTATTGTCCAGTCTGTGCACCACCGTGAAAGCACTTCATGCTTTCTCTTTCTACCTTGCCAGCTGATATTTTTTAAAAACGTATATTCCAACTCTGCTTTTTTGTGCAATTTTAATGGCCAACTTCAAGGAAACAAAAATTTCTGAAAAATCTGCACTGGCATAAGTTTGTCCTGTACAATCATCAGCAATCTCTGACCCAAGAGGGGACACATGCATCCAAATGCAAAGGGTTAAGTATTACCAAACAGTGCAGAAATCTACCACTTAACTCAGTAATTACATAAATGTACAATCTGATGGGCACAGTGGCTCACGCCTATAATTCCAGCACTTTGAAAGGCCCACATGGGTAGACTGCCTAAGCCCAGAAGTTCTGGACCATCCCAGGCAACATTTATAAAAATAAAAAAACTAGTCAAGGGTAATGGGCATTCACCTGTATGTAGTTCCAGCAACTCAGGAAGTTGAGGCGTAAGGGAGACAGACAAACAAGGCAGAGCCTAAACTTCCCACCCACTACTAAAATAGAAACTTTTATTTCATTTTCAAAAGTATCTTTGTTTTTTAAATGGACATTTTCTTACTAGAACCCCTAAATACTATTTTTTGGCAAGGAAAAACCAAATACCTACTGTTATTCAACTTAAATCATTTATATTTTAGAGTAATTTTTGAACAGAAATCCAAATACGTACCAAATTAAAAGACACTGCTTTAAATTACACTGCAACTTAGATTCACTGACCCAGTAGGCACAAATCTTATGGACTTCCTTTCAACTAAAAATG
Organism: Tarsius wallacei; assembly: GCA_963574415.1. Classification (NCBI taxonomy): domain Eukaryota; kingdom Metazoa; phylum Chordata; class Mammalia; order Primates; family Tarsiidae; genus Tarsius; species Tarsius wallacei. The sequence continues at coordinate 4,440 of CAUYQG010001142.1, forward strand.
AATCTATGTCATAACTTACCTGTATGATCTGCTATAGTAGTCCCGATCATCATAACCTCGATCATATCCTCTGTCGTAGTAATCCCGACGTCGAGAGCTGCCACTGTGAAAAATAAGTCTTACTTGAAATATCAAATGGTCTTCCTATCTTCCTGGACATGACTTTTGCTATTAAAACCAGGGTCAGGGCTGGGCTTGGTGGCTCAAGCCTGTAAACCTCACACTTTGGAAGGCTGAGACAAAAGAATTGCTTGAGCTCAGGGGTTGGAGACCAGCCTGGACAACTTGGGTGAGACCTTGTCTCTACAATAAATCAAAAATATATAAGCTGGGTGGTGTGCTAGTGCGCACTTGTAGTTCCAGCTACATGGAAAGATGAAGCAGAAGATCACCTGAGCCCAGCAGGCCGAGGCTGCAATGGCCATGAGCACGCACTGCACTCCAGCCTGGGCAACAAAGTGAGACTCTGACTCAAAAAACAAAACAACAAAAAAAACACGGGTTCAGCAGCAGCAGTTCAACAACATGCAGCATGGCTCACTCAGGTCTTGGGGATAGCTTACGATCCACAGCCAAGCTGTATGAACATGTGCAGGCAACTGCTGTTAATTTCTTTATTCTCTCCTCCTGGACAAAAATTATCTACTAGTATGCTTTTTCTATTAACTGGAAAACGGGTACTATTTCTGTTGGAATTCTCACCAATACTGAAGAAACACTGCCTTTTCCCTTGTTACTATATCATACAAATCTTTGGTTAGGGGGACACACAGAGCTTACTGACTTGCTTTCAACTAAAAGTCAATTTGCTATTTCCAAGAGGAAAAGAAAAGAAAATCATTTCATTCTGCTAAAAAAACAAACAAACAAAAAACAAACCAAAAAAGTAAAAAATGCATGTGACTATAATATTTATACACAAACTTGCTATTATCCATAATGGTAAAGTTTCTACTACAGAATTTTTTTTTTAAAGCCCCAATTAGGAGCATTAATTACCTAACAAAACCAAAATTTATGTCACAAAGTGATAAACATTTCCTGCGAATATGTTTCTTGGAGAAGTGAACAAACTCAACTGTCAATCACATTTTATCTTGAAAATAAACTTACTAGGTAGGTCGCCCCATGTAAATTCCTGGTGTTGGGGTATGTGGTCTTTTTGTTATAGAGAAATCAACTCTGATTCTACGCCCATCAAGTTCCATTCCATTGGCACGTTCTTTAGCCTTCAAAAGATAAGTAAATTGTTACATCTATCCTGAACAAAGTTACTAATCTTTCCTACGGCTATGAATAAAGTCCAGGAGGACATTTCAGTTATATGCATTATTTTAATGCTAGTCAGTACATAAAGTCTACAACTTAAGTGTTGCCCCTCCACTAAATATTCATTTGTAAAAGCTATTCATAAAGACATGAAGCAATTATTGTACCTACAATTTTGACAGTTTCCAGCTCTAAAGCAGTGCACAGTTGACAAATTATAGCCTGCGGGCCAAATATGACCAGTTGCCTTTGTTTGTATGACCTATAAGCTAAGAATTTACATGACTAGAGAAAAAGCAGTATTTTTCATGATTTTTCAATGTTCATAAATTGGAACACAATCCCACTCATTCATGTGGCTGCTTTTGGGCTACAATAGCTGTGTTTGAGATCCTATGATTCAAAAAGCCTAACATACTTCTTATTTAGTCCTTGAAGTTTGCAGAGCCCTGCTCTGGAAGTCAAATGTTCTTAGATGAAGCAAAGCCTTAAGTACATATAGTTTCCCTTTCTAGAATATATACTAACTGTAACAGCATGCACCTAAAAATATCTCATTCCAAACACTTTGAAGTTTGTTCATAATTTGAGGAAAAGATGCTTTTACCTAAATAAAATTTAAGTTTCAGCCGGGCTCGGTGGCTCAGCCTGTAATCCCACGCTTTGGGAGGCTGAGGTGAGTGGACTGCCTGAGCCCATGGGTTTGAGACCTGCCTCTAAGGGGCAACTTGGCAAAACCTCATCTCTACAATAAATAAAAAAAAAATTAGCCGGGCATGGTAGCGTGTGCCTGTAATTCCGGCTACTCAGAAGGCTGAGGCGGAAGGATTGCCGGAGCCCCGCAGGTTGAGGCTGCGGTGGCCAGGAGCGCCACTGCACTCCAGTCTGAGCGACAGAGTGAGACTCCAACTCAAAAAAAAAAAAAAAAAAAAAAATTTACGTTTCTAATTCCAACGTTATGCTATCTTCTCACATGCTCAAGCTAGTGTTTATGCCTACAACAGCCTACTTCCAACACCACAGATTAAGATACAAAGTATGCTATTTTTCAGAATACTGTGTACTCCTGTAGCAAAACTGAATTAGGAATTCAGTGATCTTGCCAGTGACCTCAGGCAAATCCTACCTATACCCTTTGGCATCTCAGTTTTCCCTAAAATGAAGCTGAATGTCATCTCAAAAGGCTCCTTTCAGTCTCTTAAAATTCTACAAAACTATTAAATACTGCATTCAGTGTTTAATTCTCCCATCAGTAGGTCAAATTATTCTAAAAATTAGGTTACTGTTTTTTTCCTTTTTTTTTGAGTTGGAGTCTCACTGTCACCCAGACTGGAGTGCAGTGGCCGCTCCCGGCCACTGCAGCTTCGACCTGCTGGGCTCCGGCAATCTTTCTGCCTCAGCCTTCCAAGTAGCTGGAACTACAGGCACGCGCTACCACACCCGGCTAATTTTTTTGATTTATTGTAGAGGGGAGGTCTCGCCAAGTTGCCCAGGCAGGTCTTGAACCCGCGGGCTCAGGCAATCCACTCACCTCAGCCTCCCCAAGGCGTGGGATTACAGGCTGAGCCACTGAGCCCGGCTAGATTATGGTTTTTATTTTATTTTTTACAAACAATGTAAAATGACTTTACCTGAGTTCATCCCTAATCTCAACACTGACATTAGAGGGCTTTCCATTTAGTGTTTCTAAGAGCTTTTTTCTTTCTTATACTTTCTTGGAGATGACTTCAGCTACTATCCCCTATGTGCTTAGTATGAACTGGGGTCCAGAATCACACACCAAATTATTTTCTACATTCTGTCTCAAGTCAAACAAAAATCCAAATATAAAATCAGTTCCTTTTTCTTGAGTTGTAACTTTATTGCTTCTGGTTATTTACTATTCTAGAGAATAGCTCACTGTAAACATCAATATCTTAATTAGGGAAGTATGACCATTCTGTTTTAGATGTATATACTGAAACATCATATAATGTGGAGAGAACTGGTGTATAGCTGGCTCACTGGTAACTAGTGAAAGCAGGGTAAGTCTAACTGCTGTTAATGTTATTCTGTATGCATATGAAAAGCTCCGAGAAAAAGTTCAAATTATTATAGACTTCAGTATCTTTCAAAGAATACACTTCCTTTAACTCAAACCACAATTGTATATCCTATTTACATCATAAAAGCAAAACTGTCCTCATTCAAGCAATTGGTCACTAGTACTTGAAGTTAACAGAACTGGCATTTTTATAAAGGCACAAGTAGGCTTTTACTTACTTCCTTGGCATCATCTACATTTTCAAAATACACAAAGGCAAATCCTCTTGAACGTCTAGACTGCTGGTCATATACAATAGAGACATCGGCAATGGGACCATATTTAGAGAACACTTCTCTTAGATCTCTTTCTGTGGTGTACAAGCTCAAACCAAATACTCCAAGACAACAGTTTGGATCAGGATTTGCCTAGAAATAGAAAAACGGACTTTAAACTTTGAAAACTTGCCACATATAAGTTTTAAAAAAGGGGAACTATAAAACAGTACAGCAAGTACTGTAAGCCTTTTCAAGAAAAGGCAGGAAAGAATGCAAAAGGAGTAATTTCAACCTTAGAATTAAGTAGGGGAGAAACAGGAACTCACACTGGAATAAAAGCAACTCAGCATCTTTCCTATGATTCTATAAAAATGTACACACCCACAAGAAGCACACATAAGGATATGTATCAGAACAGCATTGTCTGTTAGAAAAACCTTTTAATGTTGAATTAACATACCTTCCATACAATGAAATGCTCTGAATTGCCAAAGAGGGTATGAATAGTTTGACTTTTTCATACCAACATAATATACAAAGTAGTCATAAATGCAAACCACTTGGATTATACAATGAAATAATAGAAACACACTAAATACCATCTCATTTGGAACCTCTAAAGAAATATGTCTTAATAACACCTGCAGAAATTAGCTAAAATCGAACAGGCTGGGTGCAGTAAGCTCAGGTCTGTAATTCCTACACTTTGGGAGGCTGAGATGGGAGGACTGCTTGAGCCCAGGAGTTCAAGACCAGCCTAGGCAACATAATGAAACCTCATCTCACTGTGGGTGTTGTGGTGCATATCTGTACTTCCAGCAATTCAGGAGGATCTCCTGAGTTCAGGTAGTTGAGGCTGTGATCTTGCCACTGCACTTCAATCTGGGATACAGAATGAGACCCCAACTCCGATAAAAAGGGGAAAACATTTCGTATGTTTACAAAACCCAGAAAACGAAGTAATGTAAGCGTGGAACTATATAATGTTGCACTAATATGCCAATACTACAATAGTAATTTATTTCATGAGCTGAGTCACACCACTGTGTCAATATTACACTTAAATGACTAATAAGCCCAAATGTAGGACCCCATCATGGGAAATTAATTTAAAACGATCTTAAAACACTAAAAGCCTCTTTCAAGATTTCACTCATGCTCTCACTGCTAAAACTCCACCGTCAAAACGCAAACTTAGGCAGTCCATTGCTTCAACAACAGTTTTTCATCTTACCCGATTCCCAACATGGCGCCTGCGAGTAGACATGGGAGAATGGCTGTGGCTGTGCCGTCTACGATAATCTCGACTGTAAGATCTGCTACGGGATCGTCTATGGGAGCGGGACCGAGACCGTGACCTTGTATAATGCCTTCGGGAGCTTCTTCTGGATCTAGACCTGCAAGACAAAGGCTTCAAGGTTATGACTAAGTAACCAACAATACATATGGTCTTTGGTTTTTTAAGCTTATTACTCTGTTCTAGAGTTAAATTCCAAGAGAACACAAATCCAGGCATATGGTAACATGGTTACCAATTAAGTGGAAACCATGTGTCTATCTATTGTCATTTCAACTTTGCTAGGAAGCGTTCTAAAAACCACAAGCTTGCCTTCAAATTAATATAAAGGGAGATTAAAACGAACATACTTATCTTTTGGAAATCAAAGCATGCAGTATTTTACTAGCTTGGTTTGTGCCCAACTTTCCTCCTGAAAAGATCATTCTCTATTTTTGTCTCCCCCATTATGCCCACCGTTCACCACATAACACAGATAACAAAATCACCATTACAGGTAGTTTCCCCAGTTTTTTGTTTTTGTTTTTTACATTGGTGAGTGGCTCTTGACTAGAGTGACCATGTAAAGTTTGTCATCTAAACCAGGACCCGTCTGAGAAGAGGTGCTGTAAATTATGCCTGACAACAGGCATAAACTGGGATTGTCCTAGGCAAATCAGAATATATAGCCTATTCCTGATCAACATTTTTTTAAAAGTGTACCATTATGTATAAAATCCCTATTTATCAAAAATTGCAATGCTTGAAAGCCAATGTTCTGCAGTATATTTTCCACACTTATAAGCTGTTTACTTATACTCAGTGAACCCTCAACACTCTGAAGAACTGATACTAACTTGCCTTTTATAGGTAAAGAAGCTGAAGTTGAAAGGTTATGTCTGTACTCTGCCCAAACCAGCAAAAATAGAGTTAAGATCTGAACCCTGACTCCAAAAGCCCAGGCTCTTAACCACTTTTAGTTTTCTGTCTCCCAGAATTTAAGTTCATTTCTAGTACCAATATTTAATAGGCCAACAAATAATCTAATCCTCTCTACCTTCCTGGTTTACAAAGCACACACCAATTTCAGAGCTAAGAGTAACAGAAGAAAATCTCAAGACAGTCTTTCTTACCTAGATTCAGATCTGGACCTGGACTTTGATCTGGAACGCCTGGAATCTTCCTTGGAGCGAGACCTTGCAGGGGTATGCCTTGCAGATTTCCCCGATCCGTGAGCACTTCCACTTCTGGAAGCAGAACGGGATTCCTACACGTAGATGTCAAAAGTTTAATTTGTATACTTTCTGGGCAACTTTAAAAACAAATAAGCTGCTGTGAGATAAATGGTGAGGGAGAGCAATCCCCTTCCAAGATAAGAAAATATAGGTAAGGGCAGGAACTGTATATACCTGGTATAATAGTTTCATTGCTCCAATTGACATAAGTCAATTAAGTCTCCTTTCTCCCACCTTTTTGGAGCAAGGGTAAGAGTTATCTGATCCCATCCCTTTCAGAAAAGGGTGCCAAAGTCAAGTATTAAGGGAACTGTCCAAGGATTGTATTTTGAAAATGTTACTCCATAAAGACTAGGGCGAGAAACCTTATTAACTATGACTCCTATACTTTATACCTATTTCAAGCCAGTTGCAATCAATAAAACAAAACTCTACACAATTTATAAAACTTACTTTTTAAATGTTTGATTTTTAAAGTAAGATCTCAACCTTTCAAGTTATATTTATTATGTGGGAGAAACAATAAGAATGATGATCTCAGTTTCAAGTCCCAGAGAAAAACAGAAATCTAAGAGAAAGCAAGAGCTAGCTTGAAGGATACCAACTAAACCCCTGTAAAATTCTATTCCATCTAAACATGTTGGAGGCCCCAAAGAAACTCAAAACAACCTGATGAAGCTACAGCAGAATGATAATAACTGTACAGCAGTAGGAATAGGAGGATCAAGAGATCCAAGGCTTCCTCAGCTAAATGGAGATGAACCAAGACAAACTAGGAATAAGTAACTAGAAAAGTTAAGTAAAAGACACATTGTTAAAACCAGGACAGATTAAAGCAGGAGCTCCTTTATCTCCTAAGGCCCAGGAAAGGAAGGAGTTCAGAAATTATACAAAAACCAAAGGCTAGGTGTACACCCAGAGTTTTAATCAAACCCGGGACTAGCTGTCTGTCAGGTAAGTAGCAAAAACAAAAAAAGATCTCTAATGACAACTGCAAAGGTGTGGCTAAACAATGTAACTAGTTCATCAACCAGCCAAAGACGTGTGATCAATTAATCAACAAAAAGGGTATACATAAGTAATGAAAGCAAGGAAAAGTTCTGTCAAGCACCAAAATAGTGGATGAAGAAGGAGGGACAGAACCCAGTCAGTCTGATACCTAGCTAAGTTAGGACATTCATCTTAGGCAGAACAAAAGGCATAACGTCTAGTAAGAGTAATCAAAAGAGAACAGAAATGATAAGACTCAAAAGGGAAAAAGGAAGCAATATTACATAAGTTAGTGTAGGACACAAATCAAAGTTAAAGCTTCCAGAAAAGTTATCCCAAGAAAGCTCTGTGTGGCATAGTATTCTGGCCATTCTGAAAAGAAGATAGAGAATTATGTTAAATTACATTTTAACATTTTAGAATATAGTTCCAAGGTTTAGAGAATGAAGAAAATCTGGAAGATCCAGTGACACTCAAAGGGAAAAATCTTTAACACAGAAGAGAAAAATTGAAGTTTACAATTTAAAACAGAGAAGACTAACTCACCCAGCATAAACAGTTCAGGTGTCTAGACTCCAAACAACTCCAGAAACTTTTAACTGACATCAAAGCAAAATAAGACCTGCTGAGGTGACATGAAACTTGATGGCCTTTCCCTTCCTCTACTCAATCCCCCAATGAGTGACTATAAAGAGATTTATAAAATGATGGCACTCTTCTTTATTAGTGAACGTTTGCCTTAACACCAAGAAGCGATTTAAAGATGTACTGATGCTCTGGGGAGCCCAACTAACAAGACCTTGCATTTCCCTACCAAATATTCTGAAAACTGACATTTAGAAGTACAATTCATCTCCCTTGTCTTCTTGGACAAAGACGGTCTCAAAAATAAGGGTGTTATTTCAGCCATTTTTACCACAGGCTAAAACTAACCCAGAAGAGAAGACAGAAACAGGAACCCAAGTTATTAAATGCCTTTATTCCAATGCTAGGAAGATTACTTCATGAAATTATAACCTTTAATGGAAATCAAGTATTTTTTCAGGCAGTGAAAGCAGAATATGGGTGCCTCACAGTAATAATTAAGATCACCAGTAAAATGTTAACTATAGTTAACAGAACAAGTTAGCCTAGGAAAATCAATATAAAGAAAGATTAGAAAGTCAAGATCCTCTTTAAGTCTACTGACTTAACAGAAAAACCTCATTTCAAGTTGAGATGCTTCACCAGCGGGAAAGAATATCCCTAGCCTAGGAATTAAGACTTAATGAGGGTTCCTCATGAAATTCTAGCAGACCAAGGGTCAAAGACAATATTTGTGAAATCTTAAGAGCTTTCATTCTGTCTCCAAAACTAACAGGCTATGTAGATTTATCTTGTTAGTAACCATTACCTAGACCACTAGAAAGGGAAACACTAGAATGCCAAGATGTTCAATTCTACATTGATACTTCGTTGGGCTAACTCCTAAACAACACCTCTACTTAAATACTTCTTGTCAGGAATATTTAAGAAAATAAACTCTTTGGCAGCTATGCTGGCCATCTAGCTGGTTGGGAGGTATGAAAAGTAATTTAGCCTGTCTAGAAGAAACAATACCTAAAATTAACTGCCAAATCTAAAGTATAACATTAACTTTAATAAACAGGCAAATCTGTAAGACCAGCTGGGAAAGCTCCTACATGTGAGGATACTTCAAATCCACTCTTGGGCCTGATAAAGATATTAAAACCTTACCAACAGAACTAACTCTCAACACCAATACCTCACAAATAAAAATAAGACAATGTGCATAAAAACTAGCATGAATAGAGCAAAAAATTTCCTTAAAAAATGCTCAGAAAAATCAATCAAATTCTCATAGATTAAATCTCAATCATACAGTAATACACAACTTGCAGGGAATACATCAGGTTAAAAAAAAACCCACAAAACTGAGCATCCCGGCAAAATAATCTGTATCTCCCTATTCTGAAAAGAGCAATACTCTTAGAAATATTTGAAAGTAGGAATAACCATCCAATCCCTGTATTATTTTAAAAAAATAAATCCAGTATATTAGATTTAGAACACTGACTCATAAACACTGATATGCACTAAACCTCCAATATAGGGCCCTAAACTGAAGTCTACTTTTGCTCGCCTGGAATTGTGCATCTATAGCTCTTAAAAACATTGTTATGGCAATTTTTTTCGCCGTGCCCACTCTGGCATGTCTCTTCTTTTCTCCCTTCTTTCTTTAACAAACTTTGTTTGAAACCTAGAAAACAAAAATAAGAACACCCCACACTATTATGTGTTTATGATATTAGTTAAGTCTCACTGACCTGACTTAGGCAACTTCAGAAGTTATATGCTCCCTACCTGTTCTTTTCCCTGAGCAAAGGCATCTATTTTCCTGGAATCGTGTTTCTGTCATGTCCATCCCTGGTCTGGCAGACCCTAGCATTAATCAGCCCTCCTGACTAATGCAGTCTTCCCTACACTGCCTGCCCCTAATCCTCCCAAGGGCCCAGGAAGGAGAAACCCTTAAACTCAAACATGCTTTTGCAAAGAGGGAAAACAAAAAATGAATGGATGAGATGGTCTAGTAGCATCAACACTTTCACCTTAAGTCTATCCAGCTTGGGTCATATAATTAGATTACAAACTTTCTTCTTTCCCTTGGAGGGCTGAGGGCTAACAGGTCTTTTTCTCTGGGACCCCAAGGACCTTTCAGTTTTCTTAATTCATGGACTTGGGAATAGGAATATCCATTCACAACATTCTTACCTCAGCTACCCGCCTGCTCTTTTAATTCAGAATGTAAAATTACCATTTGTTATCATTAGTTTGTAATGAGAATTGAGACACAGCAAATGCAATAACTGCCTCTTATAAATGAGAATAATTTTCTTCTGCTTGCAAGATACAGAAATAATTAAATATAAAAAAACACAAGTTTTACACTGTGACAACAGGCCATAAAACATCAGAAAATGGATCTTTCAAGAAATGCCATATAAGTTATATTCTCCAAGAGACAACCCTCAGACAGTCTTATCTTCATTTCAGGAATAAGTGTGTGAGATGATATTCTTAGCATTCTCAACTGGGTAGAAAACAACGGTTAGTTGGCTACTACTGGATATTGATATGTGTACATGTCCCATTCAACTGAGTAACATTACAGCAATCATCTGACTTTTCTATTCAGCTATAACAGAACACACAGAAAGGGAAAAGAGACAGAACTTTTGGGTTGGATTTCTCTTAAGTGGTAGGGGTAGGCTACTATAATAAAGCTACTCTATAATCTGTACCTCTAACATTATAATAGCTAAATGTTGATAGGAAAAAAGGGAATTGAAAGCACCTGCCATTTATTGCATTAGCTATCCTGTTCACTTGTGTGAATCACCACTTGTAAGGGAAGTTACTTTTTTTTTTTTTTTTTGAGTCAGGGACTCACTCCATTACCCAGGCTGGGCTGCAGTAGCACAATCATGGCTCACTCCAGCCTTAGCACTGCTGGGCTCAAGTGATCCTCCCATCTCAGCCTCTGGAGTCACTGGGACTCTTAGGCATGTGCCACCATGCCTGGTTAATTTTTCTGGGGGGTGGGGTGGGGGAGGGAGAGCTAGTCTTGAACTCCGGGGCTCAAGATGTCCTCTCAAAGCGCTATAATTACAGGCATAAGCCACGGTGTCCAGTCTGGGAAGTTAATGCCATTTTACCAGTAACCCCAGTCAATTAACTATAATATGCATTAAACAGAAACAGAATTTGAAGAATTATACCTGTGTATTTAGCAAATATACATCTTAAAGTTAGGGCCCAATTTGTCAGTTTTACTACTATCATTTGGAAAAAATCCCTTAATACGCTAATACCAAAAGCAACTACCTTGTTCAATGTTTTGCTTGGATTTCGGGGGCTTGGTTCTATAACCACCCTGAATACACTCTTTTAAAGATCTTCAACAAACAGAAAACACTACTATACAGTACTGAAGATGAGTCAGTGCACTTATGAGTCCAGGAATGTGGCACAGATCACCAGTCCCAACTCTGGAGGTATTTATTCATGCTCCAGGACCAGCAGAATTAGACAAAAAATCTAGAGGGGACAACATAAAGCCAACTGTTACCCAAGCTGAAGAGCTCATGCTGCCTGGTATTTGACTACAAAGGGTTGTTTTTTTTTGTTTTTTGTTTTTAAAATTGCATTTCAATCATTTGACTAAGCAATTAAAATTAGAATTACCTAATTTAAACGTTTCCCCTGGAAGGCACTTCTTTACCCTGTATATATTTTCTTCTATTAAACAAATAATGCATGCATGTTTAGCAAAATATACAGGGACACATAAACAGACTAGTAATTACTTAGCGTAGTGCTTTCTGATTCCAGATTACTTCTTATCTTAACTTCATTTTTATTTCTTTTCTTCATTCTTCCGTTTCAAATTCTGACTTCTTTCATCTTCCCCACTTCACACAAATTGCTCAATATTCTACAAGTGGGACTTCTGGTCTGATAATTAGCATGCATTCTTTCTTTTATTTTTTCAAATTTCAGCTTCACTTATTCCTGAGCTTCAAATACTCATTTATAAAACTTGTCAAATGACGACTTCCGCATTTTCCTTCTTCAACATTAACCTTAATAGAAAAAGAACAGGATGAAGAATATTTTAAAACTCCAGGATAAAATCCAGTGCCAAAACTGAAACTAGAGAAAAAAAATCCCTTTTGATTTGGATTTTTAAAAAAAGAAACTAGAATATGCAGCTCAAAAAACTGAAACTACATAGTTTTCTGTTGGTTTTAAAATGTATGGTAATCAATCTCATTTGTCTACTCCAAATAGATTTATCATGCTTAAGTTGAATATGAAGTGCGCCACTGAACATTTACTGTTCATATAACATTTTAAGAACTGTAATTACATTTCACACTTCTTACTTATCGTATTCATCAACAGAAAATAGATTAAGTGTCAAAAGTACATCTCTAGTTTAAAAAAAAAAAAAAACTGACACATTAATACCTAAGTGCAAGAAAGGAAAGCACGGACAATTCATTTGTACAATGATGACAAAGGCTCAGGGTTGAAGAGGTTTACAATACTGTGACTTGTCTAGATAGCATAAAGAAACATTTAATGTCACACATTTTTGTACTATGAGCTCTGTAAGAAAGATGTCAGAAAACCTGACAAATTGGAATTGTAGTGTTCAACCCACCCCCGGAAATGCAGCTCTAGCGAGATTTTATAGTCTGAATGGTCCAATCACTAAATTTAGAGTTAAAATCACAAAAAGACAAAAAAAATCAAGTCAACCACCTACAATATGCCAGTAGCTATGAAGGAAAGCAGAACAAACTTGAATCTAATAGTGGTAATTTCGAAGAATTTTGTTGTAGTTTCCCTGTAATGAACAAATATTAAAGTCTTCTGGATGACCAAAGGAGAAATACACTACCTTAAGGATTGCAATATTAGGAGAAAATTATAGTTCACCTCAACTTCTAAAAAGACTCAAGTTAGCACATCAGTGTCTGTTGAACATGCTAAACAAAATAAATTCTAGTTTTCCCTATTATCCTACATGCCACTTTGCACTCTTTCAGTTTACTGTCAATCATTTCCTCTCCTAGTTTTTTCCTTCTGAAAAAAATTTAAAGCTTTCTTTCTTTAAAAAAAAATTGAGAAGTCCTTATACCTATCTGGGCATAAAGACAACCATGACAACTGTTGTGATGTCTTTTCTAACAAAGCAAAAGCATAATTCCCAGTTTTAAAGTCAATTACTGTTTATTTAATCCAAAAAAATTTTAAATAGCCTTTTATTTAAGGGAGTCACATTAATTGGTTTTCTTTTAAATATCCATCACTAAAATGTAATGGGAAATGTTTGCTGGCAGCACAAATGTAATCGTGGAATCAGAATGCCCAAGCAGTTTTCTTAGGGCCTCCTAAAGGTTATGTACAGATAAGAGTTTAGATGCAGAAGATACTGAAATAGAGGTCATAGCTCTAGATGTCTGAGCTATTTCCAATATGGATGCCTTCCTGCTGTTATTTCACTACCCCTTCCCAACCTTTTTCCTTCTCCTACATTCTAAGAACAAAACCACTACTAGATAATATAAATATCAGGTTTACTCTAACTCAGCTGTTAAGTTCAAGTGGTCACTTTGAAAAACCAGAGACAACTATTGGGCCAATGTTATGTACATTTGGCTAAGAGATCCTACTTAAACAGAAACTTGTCCCATCATCAACACAATTTAAAAAAAAAATGTTTCTAGGGGATACACCTGGAAACCATTTAACATTAAAAACGACAAACTCATTAAGTTGATTGACAAAGCAATATTTTAAAAACTGGGAGGGAGAAAAGCGAAGAAATTCATTGGTCCTGTTATAAAAGTCAGTGATCATATCAATATTAAAACTGTTGTATTTTTTTTCCTGCAAACTGTCTACGAGAAAGGTGAAAAAGTCATCTAACATGCCTAATTCAGTTATAAGTCCATGCTTTTGAGAAGTCTCTTACAAACACAGCACAGACCCTTAAATTTACACTCATAAAACATTCATTACTTCCTAGCAGGAGTAAATAAGCATGCTTTTTTACTTAGGACTGCCCTTTAACCTAAAATGTAACCACAAAATTAATGGGAAAAAAAATTCTCATCCAAACTGTTATGTGATGAAATATTGATAAAAACCACCTGAAAATAAGCTCCAAAACCCAATCCAAAGATTTTGGAAAATTTGAGAACAGTAATTTGCTACAGTGAAAACTTTTTTTTGCAGCTTAAAAACAATATGAAGCAATGACAAATACCTAATTCTAGATGAACCACATTCCCCAAATACTAACCTGGGTAAAAACACAATTCCTAAACATCCCCCATCCTACCCTTAAGAAAACACAATTACATATATAAACACTGACCAAATAACAGCGTGTTAAGGCTCAAGGGATAGGGATATATGTGACTAGCTCTGCCCTTGTCTTGAGCAAAGTCACTATGAAAGCATTAATGTTTATCACTCAGCTTAGGGATTTTACTGGCGGGGAATAAGGGGAAAAGGCCATAAAAAGCAAATTTAACATTATTTCTCATTACCTAAATTCCTCTTTAGCATTTTGGCAAAACCAGTAGTACTTACCTTGTAAAATCACTTGTATTTTCAGTTTGAAAATGCCACCTTCCAGTTCCAGACAATATCCATAAATATTAAAGCATTCTTGTTTAAAACCAAGAAAAAAATTCAACCTGGTTTCAAGAGACTAATACCTAACCAAACTCAAAATGATACAATTTCCTCCCAATGGACGATTCAAACCTTTGTTAAAGGCATTTGTTGAGATGGCTACAATTCTTTAGAAAGAAACAGATTCAGAGATGTTTCAGTTTTGGAAATTAGAATTTAGAATTAGAGGCTAAAAACAAGGAATACAAAAAGACATCCCAAGATTAAGCAGAAGAGAAAAACTGTAGAATCTGAAAGGCGGTTTAATGGGATGGCGTCCAGATGCTATTCATCTCTATAAAGAGTAAGACTAAAGACAATGTGCCTCTATGTTCTACAAAATAACACCTAATTATCAGTATTTGCTGGATCAAAAACAAAATTTTTAAAACTGCTTGCTACTGCAATGTTGATAGTTTGACAAAAATTTAAAACATCTGGTCCATACAAGTGTTTCTTTAGTTTCTGGATTCTTCAGGTAAAGACTTATTGGTAGAAACTAATTACAATGTAAGGAAGGCAGAACATTAAATCCCAGTGCAAGACCAAACATACAAATTTCACACACCCTATACACTGTGACCATTACAGGGCTTTTTAAAGACTTAGAACCCTGTGCCTCTAAACTTGCTACCAATAATTTATTCAAGTTCTTACTACTGTGACCTAACTGCCAGGAGTGCCTCTTTTTACCAAACAGCGCTTGGCAACCCCTTTGCAAAATGTAAGCAATGTTTGGAAAAGCACCGAGAAAGAGACTAGAATGATTTTACTTTTGTAAGTGGTTTGGCCAGACTTCAATGTAAATCTACTAACTTTGAGATTAAAAAAAAATGAAATCCCACAAATTAACAAGGGATGAGGGACACGAACCACAGTTCTGACAAATATTCAGCTATTACTGTTTACTCTTAGTGAACAAATCGAGGATTTATTCCACACATCTAACCCTATAGTCTGTTTAGGAAACGACCAACTTCTGAAATCATAAGTTGGGGGAGGACCCCTCCAAAGTCTCTTAGTTACTGCGAAGGTGGGGCCAGGTGTCTGGATTAAGGACAAATAACAAACAAGGGGGGTGGTGGTGGGGGTGGCGAGAGAGATTCCAGCTGATTCGAAGAGATTAGTATTAGTGATTTACATTATCTACCACACGTTCTGAAGCCTAGTCCAGAAGCCTAGAGTTGAAGGAAACCCATTTTTCAGGCTCAAGAGAAGCTATTTATACCAGGCATGTCCAAGATGATTACACCCGGAACATGATTTTCACTTCTTCACACACTTTCAAGTGTAGCTTAGCCAATCAGACCTTTCTGTTATACTTTGAAATATTTTTGAGCTTGATCGTTTTGCCAACCATGTTTGGGAGTCTAGACGTGTTTGTTTTAGGTATACTCCAACCAGTCAAAGGTTCCTATTGGAAATCAAACACAAACACCTAACAAAATAATGTAGAAGTATTTCTCAACTTCAACTTTCAGAAGTCTCTTCCAGAAAGCCAAGACTCTTATGCAAGAAAATTAACCATTTTTAGCACGTAATTTTAACTATTTCCCCACAATTGACCAAATACCTATCAAAGATTGTAAAAATCACTATCTTTTGCTAGTAGAAACCAATTCGGAAATTTCAAATTTCTCTTACCGAGTCTCAAACTGGGGCCTGCTTCCTTCCACATGTAAAATATAATTATTTGGGCATTTTTCCATCTTCCTGAGTACATCATATGTAACTTATTCACGGGCATTCAACTGAGATCCTCTGGTCAGAAACCATTTTGTATTCCCTAGAGTGCAAAGGTGCCCAATAACTGTTGTTTAATAACTGAAGACGTTAAAAATCTCTTGCCTTCTAGTCTCAACACCGAAGACGACTCAACTAGAAGTCACTCTAAACAACTTGTGAGCTCGATTCTGAATTTCTTAAGAAATCAAAAGCTTAAAAATAACAAAACGCTAACAGGAATCAATCATTCTAGGGAAAACCACCAAAATCTAAAAGTCCTATATTTATTTGAAAATGTGAAGGCAAGGTCTGATTAGTTCAAATCAGTTTTGGCTCCAAAATCACACAGTAAACTCACTAATGTGCCAGGAGTTGAGAGCGTTTTATCTAAAAAATCCCCTTTCTAATGAGCCATCTAAATAAAATCCTTTTAATACAAAACCTCGTAAAGGCATTTGATAGCCTTATTACCCGATAAATAGTATTCAGCTCTGAAGGCGTCTCTACCAGCACAAGGAAAACTTATCATTGTTTAAAAATAAAAACAAATCACTCCTATGAACAGCCTCCAAAATCTATTACTATAGTGTTTTATCACCCTTCTTCTAACAAATTTCCCTTAACTTCCAAGTAAGAGTCTAGCAAGCCTTTTTTATTTTTGCATCTTCCACAGCCAAAACTATGTTGCTTTTCAAGTCCAGGAACCGTCTTATTCCCTCAATTTAATCAACCCTCACCAAACTCCATCAATAAGAGGTCCAAGCTTAAAAAAACGTACCAACACGCGTTGTGGTTCTCAGTATTAGAACGCCTCAAAACAAAGGAAATAACGGCGTCATAAATTGCTGCCCGCCAATTTCGCCTTCACAGTCCCGTGGAAAAAAAAAAATCTCCATAAGATAATCTTAGCGAGTTTGTGGTCTATTCTAATGGGACCCACTGATAATGACTTATGGTTGTGAAGCGCTTCTAGCATCAGAGAAAAGCACTCCACGCAGGTCCACACAAAGCCCTCGCGCCATCCTCTCCAACTAACGGGCTCAGAACTCGGTGTAGCTCGGATGGTTCCACCTTTAGAAACCCCAAGAACACCGTAGGTCCCGTCCTTTCCGGGGCCGACAAGACGGTCCTCCATGAACCTCAACAGCGGGCGAAAGACGCCAGACAACGCCTTTCGCCTTCCACCCCACCACGCGGCGAGGCGAGGCGCGGCCCGCGGCGGGTCGGGCCCGCGTAGACGCGCGGCTCCTCCGCCATTTTGTGCCTCTGGCAGCGCGCCCAGACCGCCAGCCCAAGATGGCTGCGGCGGACCTTCGCAGGAGAGCAACGGCGAAATAAGATACCGCTCCCCTCCCCCAACACCGAGGGGACGCAGCGGCCATTTTTAATCTTTACCCCCTCATAACGGAAAAAACCACCGTCTCGGGCACAAAGCCACAGGGACCCGCCGGTGGCCTCCTTCACGACTAAAGACACTGTCCGCAAGGGCGCTCTTGGACCCAGTCTCCCCTCCTTCCCGGCTTCAGGCTTCGGAGCCTAAAACGCCCCGGCTTCCCGGCCCGAGGCCGACGGGCCTAGAAAGACATGCAAGAAACTGGGACCACACAGCCGCCCCCTACACCACCGCCACGTACCCGCTCGCCGTAGTTCTGCTCGCCGCTGTCGCTCATGACTCCCAGGTGCTGTCACCGCTCGACGTGCTTCGACCGAAGCTGCCAACCTCTTGCGCCTTCTTTAAGGAGGCTCCGCCACAGCCTCGCTCGACGCACTGGTTCCCGAGCCGCCCAGAGCCAAAGCGCTCCGCACCGCCTCCTCACGGGCTCTAACTCCACCGGACGTGACGCGACGCTCCTTAGCCCGACTCCGCCCCCGCCCAGAACGCGCGCTTTCTGGGCCCCGCCCCTCCTCGCTCTGCTTTCCTTTTCGGAGTGGCGCGTTCTGGACCGGACGTGACGCACGCACCGCCCCGAGTGCGGCCCCGCCCCCGTGGCGGGCCTCAGCGAGGCGGGAATGCTAGCGCGTCGGTGGCCTCCGGGGTGGGATCCACGGGGCGCGGTGATGTCACCAGCCGCGCCTGAATCCCTTCTGGAATTTTCCAGAGAAACTGGGGGGGGGCGGGGAGATGCCCACTGTTTGTCTCACCCTTAATTTCTTCCTCCGCCTATTAGTTTTTGTCTCATTTTGTGCCTTTCCTACGTTGGAGGTAAATACCCGAACACCGGCTTCCTCGTCCACTTTGCGTGTATTAAGCCGTAGTTGGGAATCTTTCCTTCCTGAATAAACACTAAGTTTTAAAATAAGATCTTGGCCGGGCGCGGTGGCTCACACCTATAATCCCAGCACTTTGGGAGGCCGAGGTGAGGGGATTGCCCGAGCCCACGGACTCGAGACCAGCCCGGGCAACTTGGGGAGCCCACATCTCCGCAACATATCGAAAAATTAGCCGGGCGTGGTGGCGCGTGCCTGTGGATCCAGCTACTTGGCAGGCTGAGGCGAAGGGATCGCCTGAGCCCAGCAGGTCGAGGCCGCGGTGGCCGGGAGGGTGCCACTGCCCTCCAGCCTGGGTGGCAGAGACTCCCAACTCAAAAATAAAACACAATAAAATCCGATCTTGACACAGAAGAATCAGACACAGGTTCTGTTCTGAAGTTAGTGGTCTAATATGGGAGAACTGTTGGACGACAATCACAAATTGATTTCAAGTGCCAGAGGCACGGACAACTACAGGGGTGTCACAAGGGGGGAGGTTATTTCTGCCATTACCCTAGAGTTGGTGTTGGGTGCGGTGGAACAGGCGCGGCCTTGGAAGTCGGATGTCTGATCTCCCAGCACTTCAGTCTCCCCGCCCGTTAAAAAAAGGTGGTACCTGGCCGGGCGCGGCACTCGCCCGTAATCCCAGCACTTTGGGAGGCCGAGGCGAGAGGACTGCCTGAGCTCAGGGGTTCGAGACCAGCTTGGGCAACTTGGCGAGACCTCGTCTCTACAATAAATCAAAAAATTAGCAGGACGTGGTGGCGCGCGCCTGCAGTTCCAGCTACTTGGAAGGCTGAGGCGGAAGGATCGCCGGAGCCCAGCAGGTCGAGGCTGCGGTGGCCGTGAGCGTGCCACTGCGCTCCAGCCTGGGCGATGGAGGGAGACTCCAATTAGAACAAAAAACAGAAACAGAAGACGGTACCTGGTTAGCCAGGGCACTTTGAGCTATTTGGGTTTACTTCTTTCCTTCGCCCCTTCCTCCCTCCTTTCTCTCTCCCCCATCCTTCCTCTCCCTCCCCTTCTTCTTTCCCTTTTCTGTAGATTAGAAACAGGGACTCAGTGTTGCCAAACTACCCGACTTCCTTCTTTTGTTTGTTTTAATTAAACAGCTTTATTGCAGGTCGTGGTGGCCGGCTCCCATACTCCTGGCTACTCAGGAGGCTGAGGCCGGAGGATCATTTGTGCTCAGGGCTTTAAGACCAGCCTGAGCAATATAGCCAGACCCCTGTCCTAGACCCCCATCTCTTCAAACACAAAACACGGCTTTATTGAGATATGACATGTACCATCCAATTCCCTCATTTAAAGTATACAGTTCAAATTGTTTTTATTCACAGAATTGTGTAACTATCACCACAATAAATTTCAGAACCATCTCATCACACAAAAAGAAACACTCATTAATAGTCTATTTTTCATCTTCCCTACTCATAACCCTCCCAGTCCTAGGCAATCACAAATCTACGTTCTGTCTCTATAGATTTCCCTCATTCTGGATATTTCATATAATTGGAATCATACAATATGTGTCTTTTGT
>CAUYQG010001151.1:0-18299 GCA_963574415.1 Tarsius wallacei
CCAGCAATAGATGCTTTGATGAAAAGTATATGTGGGCTGGGTGTGGTGACTCACACCTGTAATCCCAGCACTTTGAGAGGCTAAGGTGGGAGGATCACTTGAGGCCAGGAGTTTGAGTCCAACCTGGGCAGTACAGGGAGACCTTGTCTCTACAAAAAAATCAAAAAATTAGCCAGGCATGGTGGCATGCACCTGTAGTCCCAGCTACTCAGGAAGGATGGCCTGAGCTCACAAGTTCAAGGCTGAAGTGATGAGGGTTTTGAAGTACAGAATGAAGTGAGTGCCAGGGGTTTCTTATTTGTCGTTGCTTGGATAAGGTGGCAGGGTTTTCCTGCTTAAGTTTAACATATCTAAAGGGTATTTTCCACAGTTAGGCTCTTGAAAATGTATTCACAAGGAAGGAGTTGTAGGAACTGTCTATGAATGCCCAGATAAAACACATCAACTCCTAGTGGTTTCTACTGGACAGACAGAATGTAATATTATTTTACTTTTACCTGCAATACCACACCTTTATGAATAGGGGAAGAACCATCCTGCATCCCTCATCATCAGCTCAAGGGAGCCAAACAGCATATAATTGAGAGCATCATGGCTGCCCTCATCCTGTGGAAAATTGAGTCCGTTTGTGTAGTGTAGAAGCAGTTTTCAGTTCACTGAGTTCGAAGCACAGCCTGAATCTGGTTGTAGGAGTTTGGCTTGTTTCGTTTTTCTTCCTGCCTGGCACCAGCAGATGCCTCTCTTTCTCCAGTATGTCCTTTTGGAATACTTTGAAAAGTTCTTGGTCAGGACAGCCCTGGCCACTGAGGTCCCATAAATGGTCTAATGCGCTGTGGCCAGAGTAGCTGGTGTTGATGCGTGGCCAGGCCATTTCCTCTGTCCCCTCTTTCTCCTCCTGTGGGTGCCTTAGATGCCTCTCCAGTTCCTTTTATTTAAAAAAGAGTCACTTAGAGTAATTCAGAACTGGCAAGTTTCCTGCTTACTGCGGGATCCTTATCTC
Organism: Tarsius wallacei; assembly: GCA_963574415.1. Taxonomy (NCBI): domain Eukaryota; kingdom Metazoa; phylum Chordata; class Mammalia; order Primates; family Tarsiidae; genus Tarsius; species Tarsius wallacei. The sequence continues at coordinate 1,001 of CAUYQG010001151.1, forward strand.
ACTGGTGTGCAGGTCTTCATGGGGGTGGCTTGAGGCACTGGGGGAGTACAAGGCCGGTGGGGGGTGGGCCCAGCGCACATGGCACAGGAAGAAGCTCCTGAGTGGGCTGTGGGAGGGGACCCCAACTTGGACTCCACACTCGCTCTGGAGAGGAGCTCCCCCAGGCCCTGAGAACCATGTGGGAACCGTGGACGTCAACCTAAGGCGCGATAGGAATTCTGTGAAAATGCCCATCTACTGTGGTTTCCCCTACAAAGGAAATTTTAACTGAGTGGAGCCGGCTAAAGTTTGCATTATTATCAGGATAAAGGCAAATGACTATTAAACTATCTGCATGTCCCCAGAAAGATGCCCTCAGATGCGTTAGGGTATAGTTGACAGTTTGAAAGGGAAAGGATGCTGAGGTCAGAAGACTGAGCTGTGAGGTCAGAGAGAATCTCTTGCCCTGCTCTTCCTCGTCCAGGATGTGTGATCATGGAGGCTCCTTCCAGTACGGTGGCTGACTGGGTGTTTGAATCAAGTTCTCGCATCTGTAGGGAAGGGCAGGGGACCCACCAGTCAGAATCCAGGGCTGGAGCAAGCTTTGCGATTTCAGCTGGTGACTCTTCTCCTTCCAGAATCGAGCGGGTGATGGACAACAACACCACAGTGAAGATGGTGCCCATCAAGATCGTGCATTCGGAGAGCCAGCCAGAGAAGGAGAGCCGCCAGAGCCTGGCGTGCCCCGCCGAGCTGCCCGCCCTGCCCAGCGGGCTGGAGAAAGACCAGATCAAGACACTGAGCACATCAGAGCAGTCCTACTCCCGCTTCTGCGTGTACACGCGGCAGGGTGCCGAGCCCGAGGCCCAGCACAGGGCCCGACCAGCCGAGCCTGAGCCTCCCAATACCCAGGCACCCCCTGAGAAGGAGCGCTGTGCCTCCCCTCCCGGGCTCAGCTACATAAAGGCCAAAGAGAAGACTGTGGAAGACCTGAAGTCAGAGGAGCTGGCCAGGGAGATCGTGGGGAAAGATAAGTCTCTGGCCGACATCCTGGATCCCAGTGTGAAAATAAAAACCACCATGGACTTGATGGAAGGGATCTTCCCCAAAGATGAGCACCTCCTGGAAGAAGCCCAGCAGCGGAGGAAGCTGCTCCCCAAAATCCCCTCTCCTAGAACCACAGAGGAGAGGTGAGCAGACATTGCTTCCCAGTGTGTGTGATTCTGTCTGGCATCTCTCAGGCTTGTAAAGGGAGTGGGGGGAATATCTGCTTCTCTATTTCCATGATTGCTTTTGGGGGGAGACAGATTTTCATGAGGGCTCCTCAGTGCTTAGCACTTTTTGGCTTATTTGTGAACCTCTCAAAAAAGAAGCTAAGGTGCAACCCCTAGTGATGATGACTCTGGGGCCCACTAAGCTGTCTTACTTGAGGCCAGCATGATTTATGACAATGCCACAGGTCTTCTTTCTGGTAAGACAGCGGTTCTCATTGGGGGCCATTGTCTGCCCCAGGGGACAGTTAGCAACGTCACACTGGGGGAAGGGTGCTCCAGATATCTTGTGGGTGGAGCTCAGGGATATAGCTCAGCACTCTATGGTGCACAGTTCAGCTTCACCACAGAGAATACTCTAGCCCCAAATGTCCCTAGTGCTGACATTAGAAACCTGTCATAATAGGGGCGAAGGGTTAGACTGAGTATTTGTATTTCTTAATGAGACAGTTTTTTAAAAATGTATATTTACATCTGTATGAACAGATTTGTTTTAATTAGTTTTGTAGATAGCACTTTCAGCCTCCCTCCTTCAGCCATTTGACTGCAACAGCATGCATGATGACATCTTCCCTGCTGCTTAGAATACTCTGTCGCCACAAGCACCATTCATGGGCAGTAGGGTGGGGTGGCTGTGAAACACAGCAGAGATGGAAAAAGAAGACAAATCAGACCCTGGCAGGAGGGAAGCCAGCATGGCTGCAAAAGAAAGGTTGAAGGGGGTGGCGTTTATAGATCGAGTCACACCTGTCAGGCGGGAACAGTTTATGCCCTTAACTCTATGGTGGTGATTTTTAGACATTCCTGCTTATTCAAGTGTTTTGCCCTTTTTGAAAACAACATTCCATAGACTTAGTGGATATCCATTTGGTAAAGTTTTTGAGTTTTTTTAGTGTTTTTGTTTTTATTATTAGTTTAGACACCGGGTCTCACTCTGTCACCTAGGCTGAAGTACAGTGGCATGATCTCGGCTCACTGCAGCCTCAAGCTCCTAGGCTCAAGGGATCCTCCTTCCTCAGCCTCCCTAGCAGCCGGGACTACAGGCACACAACACCTGGCTATTTTTATTTTATTTTTGGTAGAGATAAGGTCTTGCTATATTGCCCAGGGTCCTCTCAAACTCCTAGACTCAAGCAATCCTCCTCCCTGGGCCTCCCAAAGTGCTAGGATTACAGGTGTGAGCCACTGTACCCAGTCCGTTTTTGTTTTTCAGTTTTAGCCTTATTACATACTTTTTTCCGCTTCGGCTGTCTCATCTCCCTGACTGGTATCCATTAGCACCAGCATTGATTTGTCACAACCCAGGGAGTGTGGCTGAGGGGTGGTCTGTGCATAGGGTCACAGCTCATCGAAGCGCTGACATCTTTACCCAGGAAAGAGGAGCTAAACATGCCTGCAGCTGTGTCCCTGGCCACCAATTCCACCTACTACAGCACGTCGGCCCCCAAGGCGGAGCTGCTGATCAAGATGAAGGACATGCAGGAGCAGCAGGAGCCCGAAGAGGATTCGGGAAGCGACTTAGACCATGACCTGTCAGTGAAGAAGGTAGGAAAGCTGGAATTCACATGTGCCTTGCAAGGTAGGGATGGCACTGGGACCAGGTCTTTCTATTCTAGTTTCTACCCTAGCACAGACCCTGCACACATGTCTGCAGGCATTGTTTTTGGCTTTTCTACAAGGCAGTGAAATGTGGGGTGATATTAGTAAGCCCTTTGTAGTTAATTCTGTGTTCTAATCTTGGGTCTTTCCACAAGGGTCTCTTTGCTATCATTTTCTAGTAAGATCCAATGTCAAATTATTGTACACAGGCACCATTCTCTTTCACTTAAATTTCAGCCAATATGTCCCTTCTACCCCAACTAAAATCCAGGGGATTTGAGTGACCTTCAACAAGTCACCTGTGCTCTTTGAATACCAGGTTGAAATGTCTGCAACAAGATGATCATAAATCCAACAGTGGATCAGAAAGTACCTTGTCAAACAAAAGACAACATTTGTTCAATTCCCAAGAACACTTCCAGGCACACAACCCTTCTCTGAGGGAGCTTATCTGTTCACGGGAGAGATGGGCAGCCAACAGAAAATCAAATATACAACACAGGCTCAAAAAACTGTGGCCCCATGGGCCAAGCCCAGCCCACCATCTGCTTTTATAAATAAAGTTGTACTGAAACATGGCCACATCCATTCACTTATATATGGCCTGTGGTGGCTTTTGCTCTATGGTGGCAGCGTTATCTAGTTACAACAGTAACCAGATAGCCTGCAAAGTCTAAAATATTTACTATCTGGCCCTTGACAGAGATGCTTGCCAACCCTTGATGGTAAGAAAATTAAAACAGGGTGAAGGGATAGAGAAAGGCAAAGGCATGCAGTTACAGAGAGAGCTCTGATGAGGGGATGATGAGCAGAGACCCAGAGTATCATGAGGAGCAGCCCTGTGGATGTCTGGCGTGCCAGGGAGGGAGGCCAGCAAGTGCAGAGATCCTGAGGTGGGAGCCTGGTGGCTTGTTATAGAAGCAGCAGAGGCCAGTGGCTTGAGCTGCACAGACAAGAGAACGGGGGGAGATGAGGTTAGAACAAGACCTGGGGACAGATTGTAGGTGGCTACGGAAGGTACAGAGTTATTCCTATCAGTGCCAATGTCATTACTGCCATGTTAGCTTTAGGTCTCCATGGCAAGTCAGCAGGCCAACCCTGTGACATCTGGGTGATTGCCTGTCTTGAACAGGAAAGACTAGGCATCAAGGTACAAAGGTACTGCCAGAGAAGGCAGGGTCAGAGGATGGCGTGTGTTCATCCCAGGGGCCTTGAGTTTGCCTTAAATAGTCAGCACTGGGACAAGAAAAGGAGGGAATGAGCATTCTGTGAATGTTTGCTGTGGGCCTGCACTATAGAAAGAGCTTTCCTCAAAAATACTGATTTTTGGCCAGGCTCAGACCTATAATCCCAGCCCTTTGGGAAGCTGAGGCAGGAGGATCCCTTGAGCCCATGAGTTTGAGACCAGTCTGGTCAACATAGCGAGACCTTATCTCTACAAAAAATAAAAAATGTTAGCTGGGCATGGTGGCGTGCACTTGTAGTCCCAGCTACTCAGAAGACTGAGGCAGAAGGATTGCCTGAGCCCAGGAGGTTGAGGCTGCAGTGAACTGTGATCATGCCATTGCACTTCAGTCTGAGCAAGGGAGTAAGACTTCAACTCAAAAAAAAAAAAAGGTTTTTCTGTTACTCATATTGTTAGTAATTTTTAAAATGCTAGTCATGGATTCAATTACATAGACATGTTCTGAAGGAAATGTTGTGATAAAGGAAAAACTATAACAGATAAAAGAAAATTATTTTCAATTTAGTAAATGATAACTTTTTGGTTTAAGGGATCAAAAAGAAAAAAGGAAAGTCAAGGCTTGGGTCTTGGGATTAAGGCCCTCTCTCTGGCTCAGGGTACCATCTGCTTGATTCTGGTCACATGTTCCTTTTTTAAAAAGAAAAGAAAAGAAATAACCCAAAATGTTTTTAGTTTTTCTGCATAAAACCAGAGAAATCATACAGTTTGGACCATTTTAATGTTGGCCACATCCTAAATGTGGAGAACGACATCCTTCACTTGTGTGCCTGGTTGTTTATGATGTAACGAACTTTAGAAGCAATATGTCTTGATCCTGCCCGCCTTCATCTGGGTGGCAGTTTGTCCACCTGTTTTGGAAGGCTCAAGATGTGGGATGTCACTTCACCAGAGTTGATGGCGTCAGGGCTGAATGAGTCACTGAGTTCCAAGCAGACTTCCACTTTAGTTCAGTGAGCATGAGTTGTGCAGTTGCACCATAAGTAGCACATTTGGTAAATCACAGTTCTCTATAGGGCTGGTGACTCAGTGGTCCTATTTTTCTGTTTGATTTGACAAACAGTCTACCACCGCACTATCTTTTCTCCCTGCTTTCCAGCAGCCACACATGGGTGATGTCGCCCTTGCAGAATATGCCCAGGTGTAGGTGTGTTAGGGGAGGCAGTGAGCATGGCAGGTGGGGCTTGATGGGCCATGTGTGCTGTGGCTGCTTCATGAGAAAACAGCCAGACCCTAATCCCGTGGGGATCCAGCATTTACAGGGGGACCGCGGCTGTCCAGATCACAGCATCACTGGGTGATCATAGAGCCGAAAGCCTAATCTGGTGCCCCTCTGTTTTAGGGAAAGACTAAGGATAGAGGCAAGAGAGTAGAAACCCCAAGCAGGGATATGACAGGGAATTCTGGTGACCTATAGAGAAGTGTTAGGCATGAGGGCTAAGTATGGTTTTATTACCAGGGCAGCCAGGCAGACTCTGCCCAGAAAAGAGAGCACCCAGGTTACATTGTAGAGATTCTTCAGGAGAATTGAAGACAACTGATTGGTTTAAATTTGGAATCTTTGGCCAGGCTCCATGGCTCAGCCTGTAGTCCCAGCACTTTGGGAGGCCGAGGTGAGTGGATTGCCTGAGACTGCGGGTTCGAGACCAGCCCGGGCAACTTGAGACCTCGTCTCTACAATAAATTGGAAATTAGCTGGGCACAGTAGCGCGTGCCTGTAGTTTCGGCTACTTGGAAGGCTGAGGTGGGAGGATCGCCGGAGCCCAGCAGGTCGACACTGGGGTGGCCGTGAGTGTGCCACTACACTCCAGCCGGAGTGACAGAGTGAGACTCCAGCTCAAAAATAAATTAATTAATTTAGGAATCTTTGAGGATTACTGGTTTTTCCCTGGAACTAAGAAGTAGTACAGGGCCCAAAGAGAAAAGAGCTGATTTCTCCCCATAGAATAGAACAAAAGGTGGGTGGCTGGGTTGTACTGGATGGAGGAAGGGAACAGCCTGGGCTCCATCCCCTGAGTCTTGGCATATCCAAATAGAAAGGTGAAAGGTGACCATGTGCCTGGCCTCTAACCCTCAAGCTCTCACCTGAATCCCCTGGAATGCCATGTGCTGCAAGAAATAGCAGATGGGCTTGCGGCAGGAAGACTGCAGTGGCAAAACCTTTGGTGCCCTAGGCGGTGCTGATGGCCACTGGTGTGTGTGTGCTGCCCTGGGCCAGGTCTCCTGGCAAAATCTTTGAAAGCCAACAGCTGCTTTCGTATAATGGCCCTTTAACAAAGAGGGGAATTGTTTTTAATAAAAATTTGCATAAGTCACATAAAAGAATCAATAAAGGATTTGGACTCCTTCCAGAGTGCCCAGTTTCAAATTAGCTCAGCTTGGGTAGGTTTTGAGGGCACATTTTTATGTACTGGTATAAAATCTTCATTACCATAATTGCTGAAAAATTACTGAGTTGCACTGGCTGGTTATCCTCCTGTGTTCACAGCTATCTACATTGCTTGAAATATTCGTTCAGGTTAGCATTGGCATCAGGCAAGAATTTGGAATGTTCTCCACCCTGATTTTGTACTTTTCCCTCAAGTGATAAAAATCTAAGATATGGCAGTGTTCTAAGCTGTGTGGGATTCAAAGCCGATTTAAACAATCTCTCCAGATAGGTAGTGAGTAGGAAAAAACACAGACTTTTTTTGCTCTGCTCTTACACCACAGCAATCAACAAGACTTCTGTAACCAAAGTGTAGGGATTTCTCCCCACACACCAAGCAATCCACCCTGCAGTGGGCCCCAGCTGGGCATCCTCTAATTCAGTTCAGTTCTGTTGTTGTCTACTTGAAGATAGCTCAGATTCCACAAGATGAAGGCTCAGTCCCCCAAGACTGTCCTCCTGTCCCTGGAGACCAGTCACAAGTCCAGGTCTCCAGACCTTCTGACCAACCAGCTTCAAGTTGGGATTCCCACGACCCCGTCTTTATGCTCAATTAATTTGCGAGAGCAGCTCACAGAACTCAGGTAAGCACATTTTCTGGTTTATTAGAAAAGGTATTACAAAGGATACAGATGAAGAGATGTGTATGGCAAGGCACGGGAAGGGGTACAAAGCTTCTTTGCCCTCCCTGGGCACCACCCTCCAGGGACCTCTACTTGTTCAGCCATCCAGAAGCTCTCCAAGCCCTGTCTTGTTGGGTCTTTTATGGAGACTTCATTGGAGGGACGTGATGACAACTGTGTAGAAGTGTGACTGGACAAAAGGGTATGATCTAATACTAGACTGGGTGGGAAACTCAGCCAGGCCTGTCTGTCTAGATTCTTCTTGGCCTCTCTGTGCAGCATTCCTTTCCCTCCAGGCATGGGATAGGGTCCATTCTGAAATATGGAGATCTTAAGACCTACAATCAGACGAGGTAGGTCAAAGAATCTCTTTATGGAACGGTAGGGGAAGGTGAGCATCTTGGGGAGAAAAAGGAGCAGGTGATATGAGTGCAGGAGAAAGTCAGGGAGAGAGAGTCCGTATCTGAGGCTTAAAGTGCCCAGCATTAGAACAAGGGCTCTGTGAGTTATGAAACAGAACTGTGGATGAATGTCTATCAAATAATAACACTGGTAGGTAAACAGGCACACGGACACACACAGAGAGAAAACAGAAAACAATTCTAGACACATCCCTTTTTTAAATCGCAAGGGAAGAAAATGTCTTGACATCCTGAGCCACTGGGACCTGCTGGGACCCGACCTGGAAAAGCCAAAGCAATTTCTCAATTCCATGTGGTTTTCTTACGAGAACCACCATGCCCGTAACTCAGTAGTGAAGATGATGTCCTATAAAACTGCCTACCATGTTTGTCTGTATGAGACAGACATCCTAATGAAGCCCAGGCAGGTTGGACCAAGAGGAGGCAGTTCCCATGAGAGCTCAGACACTCGCATTTGTGGGCTCTTTTCTGGATACATAAGTATCTGGGTGAAGATTCCCTTTAGAAACGTCCATGAGAGACAAAGGCCTCAGGTAGTAGGAAATGTAGTATCTCTGGTGCCTCTTGTTTCTCTGCTGTGGGTTGACTTTTCCTGCCCAGTAGTCATCGGGATAGTTGTTTACTATCGTTAATGGAATCAAGGCAGCTGCTTCTCAGGCACTAATAGATCCAAGCACCAGGCTAAGTGCTTTACATACTGTTACGTTGTTCATCTTCGTGCTAGCCCCAGAGGTAGAGCTGCTCTTACCCCTGTTTGGCTCTAGGACACTCCACCCTGGAGAGCTGGACTGAGACTTTGATCTTTTATCTGTCCAGTCCCTGGCATCCTGAACCTCCTCTCTGCTAAGCTCTTTGGATCCCCATGGAGTCAATCTGTAAACTGCCCCAGGGAAGGGGTGATGGCACCGCCAAGTTCCAGGAATCCACTTTGCATAAAATAATATTGCTTGTTATGACAAAGTGAGCTTGAAAAATCCCACTTCGCCTTTCCTGTCCACCTTAATAGATCGGTCTTCATTTTGGTCTGTGCACTTTAGCACTGTTTCGGTTTTCAGTCCTCTTGCCGTGTCCTGCCCAGAGCACATGCTGCCACCACAGCCCCGAGGGAACCATGGTGGATGTGAGGTTGGTTTAGTTGAGAGCATCTCATGGAGGGATGGTGGCAGGGGCAGTTCTTAGAAGGCAGCTTATGACTTTTCTCCTAATCGTTGCTTCTTTATAATTCACCCTGGCTAGACACACACCCGACATGCGCTCTGGGTAGATTCAATGGCAGAAGGATGGCCATGGTCACAAGAGGAGTTTTTCCAGGGCAAGATTTACCTGTTGTACTCCTTTAAGCCACCCCTGCTTGTAATTTTTCTCAAATATGGTGACAGAGGAGGAAGAGGAGGATCTTTTTCTTCGTCACTCAGATCAGACCATATGGTGCCACTTCACTTCAGGATGCTGGCCAATTTAAAGGGTTCATACGTTTTACCTTTTTTTATGCTATAAAAGTTAATGATTTAAGCTGGGCATGGTAGTGCATGCCTATAATCCTAGCTACTTGGGAGGCTGATGCAGGAGGATCACTTGAGGCCAGGAGTTAGAGGTTGCAGTGAGCTGTGGTCATACCTGTGAATAGCCACTGTACTGCAGCCTGGGCAACATAGCGAGATCATACCTCTAAAAAACAAAAAACCAAAAAGTTAATCATTTAAAGTGCTGGGGGCATGGGTCATGGAGAGTTAGTGTTTTACATAGTTATGCAGTTTCAGTTGGGTAAGAAGATGAAGTTCTGGAGATGGCTGGGCGTGGTGGTTCATGCCTGTAATCCCAACACTTTGAGAGGCCAAGGCGAGAGAATTACTTGAACCCAGGGGTTCAAGACCAGCCTGGGCAACTTGGTGAGACCCTGTCTCTACCAAAAAATAAATAAATAAATAGCTGGGTACGGTCTGGGCGGCTATAGACCCAGCTACTCAGGAGGCTGAGGCAAAAGAATAACTTGAGCCCAGGAGTAGAAGGCTGTGGTGAGCCATGATTGTGCCATTGCACTACAGCCTGGATGTCAAAGTGAAATCCCTACTAAAAAAATAAAATAAAATAAAGAGTTCTGGAGATGGATGGTGGTGATGGTTGCACAGCAGAGTGAATATACCTCATGCCACAGAACTGTACACTGAAAAATGGTTAAGATGGATAATTCTGTGTCAAGTATATTTTACTGCAATTAAAAAAAAGTCATCTATTTGCATTTTGGTCACATTGAAATCAGTAGGTTATAGTAAAAGACTGTCTTTTAAGTTCATTGAGGTCCCTTTACTTGTCTTAATTTTTTATTACTAATTATATAGAGAAGATACTTTCTAATTGTGGAATTCAGTACTGGACATAAGACTCAATAATTTCTCTCTATGTGAGTCTTTAAATTGGAAACTTACAATGGATGAAGCACAAAGGATCACACAGGTCTTGCAAATCCTTGCAAAGATAAAGGCTAAGATGGCATCTCCTGTGAGTAGCACCAGCAGCCACAATGCCATTGCTGTCTGATAGGACATTCACAAGAGAGAACAGGTCTATTTTGTTTTGTTTTTCAATGTCAGTTGTTTGCATGTTTGTTTATTTATTTGGTGTCTCACTCTGTTGCCCAGGCTGGAGTGCAATGGCATGCTCACGGCCACCGCAGCCTTGACCTGCTGGGCTTGGAGATCCTTTTGCCTCAGCCTTCCAAGTAGCTGGAACCACAGGCATGCACTACCATGCCCAGCTAATTTTTTATTTATTGTAGAAACGAGGTCTTACCAAGTTGCCCAGACTGGCCTCGAACCCCTAGGCTGAGGCAATCCTCTCGCCTCAGGCTCCCACAGTGCGAGGATTAGAGGCATGAGCCACCACGCCTGGCTGAATGTCAGTAATTTAACCAAGAGTTGTTCCCCTTTCTCTAGTCTCATACATCCTCTGTTACTTGACGATGCAGATGTGGCATGGGTATGGCTTGGTGCATCCCACCCAGATGTATGCACTGAAGTAGCAGTGGGTGTGGGGCTGTGTGGGGTGGCCTAACCCATGTCTCGTGTTCCCATGCCATCTGCCCTGCAGCAGGAACTCATTGAGAGCATCAGCCGTAAGCTACAGGTGCTCCGGGAGGCCCGTGAGAGCCTGCTGGAAGATGTGCAGGCCAACACCGCACTGGGGGCTGAGGTGGAGGCCATCGCGAAAGGCGTCTGCAAACCCAGCGAATTCGACAAGTTCCGAATGTTCATCGGGGACCTGGACAAAGTGGTCAACCTCCTGCTGTCACTGTCGGGCCGCCTGGCCCGGGTGGAAAACGCCCTCAATAATTTGGATGACAGCGCTTCTCCTGGTGATCGGGTAGACACAGGCTCGCCTGGCCTGGAAACGGGGGTGGTCTGTGGGAAGGCTGTCCTGGGTGTCCCGAGTCAGCTACTTGGAGCCTAGCACAGTTTCCACATGGCCTGCCCACCTCCTCGTGCAGATGCTGTTGAAATGTCCAGTGCATGCTTGCTTCCTCTCCTCCCTTTGAACTGGGGGAAAAGGGCTAATCAAATACAGGGAGTTGAACCATCGTCATTGGACTGCAGGTCTGCTGGATCTTCCAGAATTGTTGCCTCTTGTTGGTGTCTTTTCAGATGTTCTCTTTGACCGTTACTAATAATGGTCTCTTTCTAGAAAATAGTTTTGGGTTTTTTTTGCTTTTTTTAAGCATGTGTGAGTCAGTAACAGAGCTGACCCACCCCCTGACTGATCACAAGCACTCAAGGACACATGACATTTTATCACTGTTGTAGCTGTGATTAACAAGAGGGCATACAACAGTCTAGAAAGAATCAGAGAATGTGTCTAATTTTTCTCCCGTTCCTGAGGTGTGTGACTCTTGAGCCATTTCTCAGTGAGTCTTTTAGTTCTTTCACATATGAAATAAGAGCAATAATAATATCTACCTTGTTGGCTTTACCTCATAGGACACATCAGTAAACATCTGATTTCATTCTTTACATGTAATAGACCTTCCGAATATGTTCCTCTTCTCATTAAAAAAACAACTTGTCTCAAGGAGAACAGAAAACGTACCCCTCCCATTTCTCCAGGTGAGGGCAGTTTGGGGCTGCACAGAAAAGCTCTCCTGTTACTGGACTTGGAGTCTGTGCCCTTCTGCACTCAGCCAAGTCCCTAGTAACTGTGTCGTCATGGAACCAACTACGTGAGGGTTTGCACCCAGGTTACAAACAGAGATGAGGGAACCGATGCCCAACACGTTCACAGCCCTGCCTGTCTCCTGCCCCCTCTGCTCCTTTGTATGTCCTTGCCTGCTCGTGGGCTCCTCCTTCTGCCAGAGTTCAGAAATCCTACCCTGTAATTTCTTTAGGACATTTCCCTTTTGCCAACTTTCTCACCATGTTGTCAGGGAAAGGGCTTTGACACCAGTGGTGTCTCTAAGTCCTCTACCCCTTTTGAGCACCTCAACATCCTGTCATTTTTAGTCCCTTGGTGACTCTTCTGCTCATCATTCAAGGTAGGTAGGAGGAGGCCATGAGACACGGGCTGCCTGTGTTCCGATGGTGCTGTGTGGGTACCATCAGATCTCTGTGGCACCAGGGTTTCCATTGATAAGCAGATAGGCAGCCATGGGACCAGCCCCCAACGGTGCCGGAGTTTCCAAGGGTTGGCTGGAGTCCCCGCTCTCATCCTGGTCCTCAGCAGGCTTGTTTCTCTCTCTCAACAGCAATCACTGCTCGAGAAGCAGAGAGTCCTCATCCAGCAGCACGAGGACGCCAAGGAACTCAAAGAGAACCTGGACCGCAGGGAGCGCATTGTCTTCGACATTCTGGCCAACTATCTCAGTGAGGAGAGCCTTGCAGACTATGAGCACTTCGTGAAGATGAAGTCAGCTCTTATCATCGAGCAGCGGGAGCTGGAAGACAAGATCCACCTCGGCGAAGAGCAGCTGAAGTGCTTGTTTGACAGCCTTCAGCCTGAAAGGGGCAAATGAGAGACCTGCCCCCGGCAGAGGAGGGACATGGGGCCTCAGAGCTCCGTCCCCAAGGACGCATGAAAATCCCAGCCCATATTTATGTCCTGGAGGGAGACTCCTCCAATAGCAAGGGGCTATTAGAAAAGCAATAACTTCCGTGTTTGTGTGGGCTGATTTATTTAATGTTTTAGTTTCCCTTTGAATGCTGAGCAGAGTGGCTCGCCGCTAGCTGCTTTCCTTGATGTGTAACTGCACCTGGCGCCAGGCTCTGCCGAATGGCGAGTTTCCACCGTGTGGCTGTGGGCTGGGCCCGTGGTGCATGCAGGTGGTCCTTGTCAGTGGTAAATCCGCTGTTCCTCCCGACTTCAGATGCTGAGCCAACCACTCAGGCGTGGCCAGTGCGTCATGAGGTGCATGAGAAGGGAGACCCTGGCACGTATCTTCTCTTGGGATTCATCTGGGCATGGGCTGCTGTGTTTTGTCCCTTTTCCTTCAGCAGTGTGAGCATTTGTTGTCTTTGCCATGTAATGATGTTCTCTGACCCAGCCGAAATCATGATGATGATAATTTATTAACATTTTGGAAAGGTGAATAGTTTCCTAATGGTTAAAAACCAACTGTGAAATGAGCAGTCTATGTGTTGGGTTCACTCATTCTAAGATTTAAATCACCGCTTAAGAAATAATGTGCATGCTTTAAAACACGCTCACGCACCAAGCAGGCAAATAGCTTTAGTCCTCACCCAACATCACAGTTTAAATGATGTTTCTCTGCAAAGTAAAATTCTTTGGTTAAAAGTGTGTCCAGTAATAATGTGCTTGTTATCTGTTTCCCAAGACCTATGGAATATTTTTTAAGCTCCTTTCTTCCCAGAACATTTATTTTATGTGAGTATGGTCCTTAATGATAATTGGCTACTTTTCTCTTTTTGCCTCCTGAAATCTGTTACCATGCCATGAGGGCCACATTCCATGTACTGTAAGACTCCTTCCTCTGGCTTTCAGAGGGCCTGTGGACTGTACACCTCCTAAACTTGATCTTTTTCTGCCACAGAGCTTAAAGAGTCCATGCCCTTTTTATTGGTTGAAATAGTGAGATTCTAAATAGAGCCTTATTTATTTAAAAAACAAAAATCAAAAACACTGTCGTGCTGTCAATTTCCAATTGGCACATCATAGATGGAGAAAATATTTGCAAATCGTGTCTGACAAAGGATTTGTATCTAGTATATATAAAGAACTCTCAAAACTCAATAGTAAGACAACAAGCAGCCTAATTAAAAAGTGGACAAAAAACTTGAATAGATACTTCACCAAAGAGGATACAGGCATGACAAATACGCACATGAAAATATGCTCAACTGCCGATGGCTTGGTTATAACTTATAACGTACTTATCTTTATGTAATAATCGTAGATTCGGTGTATTTCTTCAAAACCTGTATCTAATTAAATGTATAGTTAATGGTGAATGAATCCCTCAGATGACTTCATGTGTAGGTAATATTAGGGCATTTGTTCTGTCAAGGGATCATTTTAATTCTCATTTCCCCTTATTCCCATAAAAGAAGTTTTCCAGCAGGGGGGAAATTTCACTTTGTCAGCAGCAGTGACCACAGCCTTACCAAAGCACGCACACACACAGATGTCTTAATGGACTGGAATCCACACTTCCTGAGCCAGAGGCTCTGCGTTGATGTCAATGCATTCTGTAGAGCCAAGCCCAAACTGGCAGGCTTCAATCATGCAGGCAATAAACCACTGTTTTGGCAGCCTACCCATGCCAAAAGGATAAATGTCTCTTCAAAAGTGTTTATTCCTGTTCAATTAAGCTACTGCTAACTTGAAAAATTCCTGTTCTACCAATGAGGCGCCCTCCCCTTCTCCACCTGGGAGGCACGACCTGTGAATGGTGGTCACATCAGAAAAGGCGAAGCCGGCTGTGCACTTCCCTTCATCCTTCCCCCTCGGGGAGATAGCCCAAGGGATTTCAGAGTATGTCGTTTGGCAAAGCGTTTATCTGTGATCGTTTCCCCTCAGTAACAGTATTGTGGTTATCTTGATATGTGTGTACAATGTGAATAATCGCATCTGTGTGTCTGTACCAGCCTCTTGATGTCTTTTTAGGACTTTCTCTTCTACATAGCAATACATAGTGCTCAAGTATCCCTGTAGCAAAGCACATGGAATCACAGCCGTCCTGTCTGTTCCCGTTTGCCTCTTAAACATCTGGTTAGTGGGGACCCAAAGATTCTAGCAAGGCACTGTACATAACTCTGTATATAGTTATATTATTGCATATAAAACCAATCTGGTGCTAATGGTTGGCCCTTGGCCTTCGTGGGTAGTGGCTGCTCCCTCGCCCTGTGCTGTTGCGCAGCTATGGAATGCTCTGCCTGGCGGGGTGCTGCTTGTGGCTTGTATCCTTCAATCCACCATGGCAAATGTGTGCAGATTTCATGCTCGACACTTACCACTTGCCTATCAACAGATCATCCTGCTTGATTTTAACACAATAAATAGTGTCTCTTCAAATGAATGGAGCATGTCTTTAATTTACCTATGTTTCAGCTTTTTATAAAAACGAATCAGAATGCCCTCATCATATTTGGAAAAAATCAGAAACTGAGTAAACTGTGGTATTTATTATATGCATGTAACTTACTAACTCTTTTTTGAGACAGTCTCACTCTTTTGCTCAGGCTAGAGTGTGGTGGTGCAATCACAGCTCACTCCAGCCTTGAACTTCTGGGCTCAAGTGATCCTCCTTTCTCAGCCTGAGTAGCTGGGACTATAGGCATGTACCACCATACCCAGCTCACTGCAGCCTCGACCTCCTGGGCTCAGGCAATCCTTCTGCCTCAGCCTCCCAAGTAACTGGGACTACAGGTGCATGCCATCACACCCCGCTAATTTTTTATTTTTGTAGAGACAGAGTCTCGCTATGTAGCCCAAGCTGGTCTCAAACTCCTGGCCATAATCCTCCCACCTCGAACTCTCAAAGCCCTGGGATTACAAGCATGAGCCATTGCACCCAGCCTGTGTGTAACTTATTTATGCCAGCCCAATTAAGACCAGTCTGCAGTCAGTACACAGTCAAGGACACAGGTCATATCAGTTCGCTGTCACCCCAATAGTGCTGCATAACAAGCAACTGTAAAATCTCAGCAGTGTTCAGTTGCAATGAAGTACTTAGCTCATGAATTTGCGGATGAGCAGTGGATCCATGCTGGGATCTGTGACATGTGTCTCTCCTCTTCCTTCTGGGATGAGCAGTGTGACTGGATGTGTCCATGGCATGTGCAGAAAGAGCCCATTTACAAAGGGGCTTGTTCTGGCTTTGTCCTACCACACCTGCTAACTTCATTGGCAGAACACATCACATGGCCAAACCCAATGTCAAAGGCTTTGCAACAGGCTCCACCTCTTTAGTGGAAGGAGCCTTAAAGTCACACAACACAGTGTGGATACAGGGAGGTGTGAGGAATTTGGACTATGAATGAGCTCCATGTCCTGCCCCAGAGTCTACTACTATAGGGTGGCACTAACCACATGCCCAGCACCACGGAGCCAAGTTGCCTGGAGCAAAGCCACCTTTGTCATTTCTGAGTTGTGTGGCTGTGAGCAAGTGACCCGGCCTCTGTGAGTCCCAGTTTTCTCTCTTGTAATTGGAGATGAGCTGTGGTGAGGTCAAGTGAGTTGATGTGTTCATGTGGTTAGAGCCCACGCCTGGTTCAGAGCAGGGCTGTACACGAAATACCACTCCCATCATTCTGTCTTCTTGGAGAAGACACCATCCCTGGAGTTGGAACCAATCTGCCAAAACCACCCAAGAAAGATAGTTGATTTATTTTGATTGGTAAGATTAGAGATGCTTTCATTAGCAGATTTGTGAGGCCCAAAGATGAGGCAATTGGAGATGTGGTAATGAGAGAGGAGATAGCTAGAGAAAAGCTAAGCAGACAGAGTCCTCCAGTAACAATGTAGCAAACTTCCAGCAGGCCTCTGGACTGATACACTCATGTTGGTAAAAAAGCTCCATGCGAGTCTCTCAAGCTAGAGCTTAAGTACTCACTGCTGGGATAGAAAAACAACCAATCAGCTCACCGTTGGGCCCGTATCTCCTGCCAATTGGTCTCAGTACTGCCCAATCAGAACAGCTAGTCCCAACCAATCAGCTCACAGCTAGTGCTAGCCAATCGGCTCAGTCTTATTGCTATATGGTTTCAGCTCCATATCACCACTCTCTCAGGTCTCCTCCCACTGTGGGAGCTTTTCTGTCCTCAAAAAATTCTGCTTTCTCACTTTCTAGCCATCCTGGGCATGAGACAAGAGCCCTGACCTGAAGAGCTGCAGAAGGTTATCAGAGCTGAAGAACCATGCACCCTGGAGGCTGGCTTGCCAGCTGACAAGAGCCAGCTGAACTGGCAGAGCTGCTGGAAGAAGACGAGACTCTGAAACTGAGACACTTCTGGGGGCTGCAACACTCTCAGGGCTTGACTTGCCAGTCCATTAGAGCCAACACTAGGGGCTAGGCTTGCCAGCCCACCGAATCAGCAACACTCTCAGGGTTTGGCTTGCCAGCCCATTAGAGCCAACTTGCTCATTGAGCCGACCCTCTCTGGGGCTCAGCTGGCTGACGCATTGAGCGGACATTCTTGAAGCACAGGCTGACCTGAAAAATCCATATCAGAGACTATATAATAAAAGTATTTCAAAGTTAGGCTGGAGAATGAATATTTCAAATGAGGAAA